>RJWM01020455.1:0-37064 GCA_004363535.1 Dasyprocta punctata
GTTTATTTTTCACAGTCTGGAGATGTGTGGTAGTGCTCACTCTGCCGGAGCCCCGCCCCACCCCGCCCCCCAGGGCGTGGCTTTCCTGCTCTGTGGGCGGCCAGCCCTCCCTGCTGCAGGCCTCCTCAGCAGGGTGGCCGCTCAGCTGGCTCTTTGGGAGTGGCTGTGCCTTGTCCCCTCTTGCTCTGTCCGAGTCCTGCCCTGCGGAGGAGGCCACCCAGGCTTTTGTGCTCACGTGGCCTCACAGGGACACCATGTATGTCCCTGTCCTGGTCCATCCTCAAGCCTGGTGACACTGTGCTGTTCCCTGCTCCCTGGGTCCCAGGGGCTTCTGGGCTGGGCCTTTCTGTACGGGGGACCCTGTGCCAGTGCTGGCTCAAAGCAACTCAACGTCCCTCCTCTTGCTGCCCTTCAGGGAGCAGGCCACCCTTTTTTTTTTTTTTTTTTTTTTTTGTGGCACCAGGGATTGAAGTCACAACCTCGCGCCTGCCAGACAGGCGCTTAAGTCACTGAGCCAAACTTCTGGCCCTAGTTTTTTGAGGCAGGGTCGCACTATGTAGCTCAGGTCGGCCTTGTGCTTGCGTTGTAGCCCAAGCTGGCCTCGAACTCACAACGCTCCGCCTACCTCAGCGTCCCTAGCACTGGGATTAAACGCATGCGCTACCACATCTAACTTTTTTTTTTTAAGACAGGATCTCCCTGTGTGACCCAGGCTGGCCTTGAACTTGCAGCAGTCCTCCTGCCTCAGCCTCCTGAGTGCTGGGATTACAGGCATGCGCACCTGGCCCTGCTGCTCTGATCTTGGGTAGTGTGCATGTGCAAGTGTGTGTTGTGTGAGTGGGTGAGGTGGGCTGCTGAGAAGCTGTAGCTTCTGTCTCTGTCACACGCTCGATTGGCCTGTGACTGGATCGTGTGCTGTTCGCCCTGCTGTGATTCAGCAGTGGAGCCAACCTGGCTCAGCAGTGGCGTTTCTCCTGTCCTCCCCTCGGGTCCTCTGCCTGCGATGCTGCTGCTCGTGTGGCGATGTCTGCGTCCACACCCGAGGCCCTTCTGCAGAGCTGTTAGTGCTTGTCTGTGTGCTGTGTGGGGGACACGCGTGTGGAGACACATGGCATGGGCACATGCGGGCACACGGGCATGCACACCCTCCCGAGGGACACGCTGCGGCGAGGCACCGCATGCGTGGCTTTTTCAGCCAGGCTCACAAAACTGCTTCAGCAAAGATTTTTTTCACCCAGAACTGGGGTTAGAACCCAGAGCCTTGCACTGAGCTATGCCCAGCTCTTTTTAGTTCTTGTTTTAAGATTGGATCTAAGTTGCCCACGGGGAGCTTGAACTCATACTACTTCCACCTCAGCCTCCCAGAGTGCTGCACCGCAGGCGTGTGCCACCATGCTAGCTAAGGTAGGAAATTTGAAGAAAATTTTCAGAAGTTTGTTCTTATCCTGCTCCGCTGTGGTGGATTACCCATCACAAAGGCCAGGTTTAGCTGGGTGTGGTGCTCCTGCCTATAATTTTAGTACTCTGGGAAGCTGAGGCAGGAGGATCAAAAGTTCAAGCCTAGTCTGAGCAGTTGAGTGATTGAGTGAGAGGCTGTCTCAAAAAGGAAACAAAAACCAAGAAACCCTCCAAAACCTAAAACGCCAAGCCTGTGGAGGCTGCCCGCCCCCTGGCAGGGCCTGCAGCTGCCTCGCGGTGCAGATGAGGCCCTGGGCCCAGGCTCCTGAGTCCACGCAGGGTCCGTGCTGGACCTCTGCGATGTCTCCAGCTGCAGTGCAGGTGGGGCAGGCGAGGGGCCCTGGTGGGCGTGCCCTTCAGGAGGAGTGGCGCTGTCCTGCTGAGGGGATAAGCGACAGTGCTGCAGAGGCTCGGAAATGTCATCTTTAAGCAGGGACTTTAATCATCAGCTGTGTGCATGCGTGCGTGCATTTGTGTTACTGGGGATTGAAACCAGGGCCTTTGCGCTGAGCTGCAGCCCCACTGCTTTGTTAACTTGTGGGCTGGGCTGGAACTTGGGACCCTCCTGCCTCAGACTCCCTGAGTGCTGGGCCAACAGTGCACGTCAGGGCTAGCTTATTGGTGCTTGCTGAAAACTCGTGTTTCTGCACACGGCTCACCGCATGCTGTGTGGCACCACGTGTCGTCGTGAGCACCCCTGTGGGCTCACCGCGTGCTGTGTGGCACCATGTGTCGTCGTGAGCACCCCTGTGGGCTCACCGCGTGCTGTGTGGCACCACGTGTCGTTGTGAGCACCCCTGTGGGCTCAGCGCTGGTTCTCACCCAGTCCGGGTGAGGTTAACAGAACTTGGTTATTGGGCACAGTGACCCACGCCTTAGCCTAGCTGCTTAGGTGGCTGAGGCAGGAGGATAACAAGTACAAGGCCAGCCTGGGCAATGTAGTGAGATGCTGTCTCAAAAGAAAAAAAAGAACAAAACAAAACCCAAAAGCAATGCCAGAAGCAGCAGTGGTCCATTGGGCCTGGGTGTGGGAGGTACCAGGGCAACTGCGCTGTCTGGGGCATCCCAGAGCGGTGTCCCCAGCCCCTTCTCTGGAGGGTGCAGACAGCAAGGACAGTCACACAGCTGAAGGGAGTGGTGGCCCTGCCAGACACCTTGAGCGCTCCCACGCGGTGGCGCAGGGGAGGTCTTGCAGGAGGGCTGCAGCGCTGTGTGAGCTGGGACTGCCCGGGAGGCGCTGGCCGGAGCGCGGTAGAGGGGCGCTGGTGGGTCAGTCTGGGCGCTGCCGCTGCTGCGGCTGGTCGGCCCGCTCTGCAGTGGTGCTGCAGGCTCCCGGCTGCACGGCTCTCACTCCTTCCGCCCGCCGTGTCCCGCTGCTCTGGGTCACTGTGTGGGTCTCGCTGGCGGTAGGCGTTTCTTTAGAAGTCAGTGACAGAATACATTTATGTTCTTTCTGTCTTTTTTTTTTTTTCCAGGTAAAAGTAAAGAAGCAGAAATAAAGAGGATAAACAAGGAACTGGCAAATATTAGGTCAAAATTCAAAGGTAAGTGTTTATTAGCCTTTTTGATGATGTATGCTGTTGTACGTTTTTCATAGCGAGCACCTAACTATTTAACATCTTCTTGTTTGAGTTCTCAGGTGGTCCGGTTCCCACTGGTCTGTGAAGCCAGCCTAGGTTCGGGCGGCTCCTGAGCTCCTGGGCCTGCACGTGTGGGGTCCCTGGATGGTGCATCCCTCCTTGGGACCAGGGCCCAGGCTGTGGTCTTTTCCTGGGTGGAGCAGTGCTGGGTGGAGTGGGGCGCTATCAGCCTGGGCCTGACCGCAGGCGGGGATGAGCCCTGGACACGGGGTTCCCAGCTGCCCATGGCCCTCCGCTGTCCCACCATCAGCGAGGACCCACGTGGCAAGAGGCTGGCTCTGGATGCGTGTGAGGACTTTCAGTGTACTTTACGGGGCTGTGCCCTGGCTCAGGCCCAAGTGTCCCTCAGCACCAAGCAGAGCCAAGGTGGCCTGGGACAGCTGGGTGGGGGCCTGGGTGCTGCAGAGCTGCGGCTGTGCCTGGAGCCCAGGGTGTGCCCTGCCGTGCTCCAGGGAGAGTTTTGGGTTCTAACAGCCTGGCCAGGCCTGGTGTGGCCTGGGAGTCCCCTGGCCAGGGCCTGCGTGACCCTCACAGCGCAGACTGCCCTGGGCCTGTGTGAATAGCATAAACAGAAGCTTGAACTTAACCAGATTTCACTTGGCCCCCTTGCCACACTAGGAAAATCGCCACGCTGTTGTGCAGCGTTGCACCTGTGTCTGACGTCCCCTGCCATCCCCTGCAGAGTGCGTCTGTGTGGACAGCCGCGTCCTGGTGCTCGGTAGCTCAGGTGCAGGTGGACATCGGTGGGTCACTCAGGGCAGCACTGTCCTCTGGCAGGGATGGCAGCTGCCAGGCTGTAGCTTGGCGTGAGGCTGGAGGGATGGCAGCCACACAGAGCTGTGCTGGGACCTGGAGAGCCCGAGGGAGTTGTCGGGATCTTGTTCTCCAGGAGACAGGCGGTTTTGGTTGTCATAGCTGAGGAGCTGCTGCTCGCAGTGAGTTCCTGTCTTAGAATAAAAGCTAGAAAGGACTGGGGATGTGGTTCATTGTGCAGGCCGCAGTACCCCTGAGTACGTGGAAAGTCTCCAGCGCCGTGGCTGTGCCACGTAGAGGTCCTGACCAGAAGCCTTCAAGCTGCGAGGGGCCGGGCGTGGGGCAAGAAGGCGAGCTCCACCGAGCGGAGGGTGCCAGCGGAGCGCGGAAGCTGTCCCTGGGTTCGGCCCCAGTCCACACCCAGCCTCACTGTCTTCAAGAGATGAGGCTGAGCCAGGCGCGGTGGCGCCTACCGATAGTTTCAGCACTGCGAGACTTGAGGCAGGAGGGGCGCAAGTTTGAGTCCAACCTGGGCAACTGAGCAGGTCAGAGACTTAGTGAGGTCCCATCTCAAAATAAAAAAGTAAATAAAAGGGCTGGAGATGCAGCTCAGTGTGAAGGTCTTGGGTTCAGTCCCTAGGACTGCTGGGTGTGGTGGCGCACACCGGTACAGTGGCACCTCAGTTCACGAACTGAACTCTCCTCCGTTCTGGTCGCAGACGGAATTGGATGAGAACTGAATTCAGTGTTGACGTACGGGTCGCGTACTTAGCACATCCCCCTCCCTCTGCCCTTTGGCCTTCCCTGTCTGCATCCCCTGTCTTTGAAAATGACCACTCCCTGCGTTAGGTGCGTTTTTGCTCTTGTGCAGCTTTCGCCACCGTCTGTGTCTACAGCCTTCTTCATGCTGAAGCCCTGAAGCTGTGCCCCTGTTAAATGCTGGCCCCGACCCCGGTGCCACTGGCCTTCTCTGATTCTGATGCTCTGGGAACCTCATGGAAGTGGAATGATACAGCATGGTTCTTTTGTTTCTTTCACTTAGTGTGACACCTCAGGGTTCCTTGGCTTCACCATGTGGCAATTTTCTTTCCTTTTGAAGGCTGTGTAGTGTTCCACAAGCTTGCCTGTTCATCCTCAGAGGATGCTCAGATACTTGCACCCCAGCCGGGGTGACTGATGCCGCTGCAGGTGCGGTACGCAGGTGTCTGTGTCTTCTGCATGTGCACCTGAAGTAGGGTTACTGGGTCACACAGCAGTGCTGTTTTCATTTCACTTTATTTCACAGTTCTGGGGTTTTGTGCTAGGCAAGCATCTGCCTCTGAATCACACTGCCCGAGTGGAACAGTTTTGTTTTAAAGTTTTGTATTGGCTGGGCATAGTGGCGCACACCTTTAATTCCAGTACTCCAGAGGCTGAGGTAGGTGGAGCGTTGTGAATTTGAGGCTGGCTAGGGCTACAGAGTGAGCAAGGCCAACCTGAGCTACATAGTGCGACCCTGCTTCATAAAAACTGGGGCCAGGAGTTTGGCTCAGTGGCTTAATAAGCGCCTGCTTGGCAGGTGCAAGGTTGTGAGTTCGATCCCCAGTGCTGACAAAAAAAAATAAAGTTTTGTATTGTTCCAGCTTGAGTATAAGTGCTGCTGAAGTGAACGTGTATTTTTAATTTTTGAAGAGCCGCCATGATGTCTCCCAGCATGCTGGGCAAGCGCTGGTACGGCGTGCACAGGGCCTGGCCGCCCTCGCTGTGCCTGGGTCTCCCTGGGTGTGCAGTCCCTGGTGGAGTTGGTTTGTGACTACAGTGGCTGCCCAGTTGGTGTCACGGGAGAGGTGTCTGCGAGTGCATGCTGCCCCTAACTGGGGCGGGCTGGTCTCATCTGGCTCTGGAAGCCCGTCCCTGAGGATGGCACTGCCTCCCCGCCCATGGGGTCTTTCTGTTTCCATGTGGACGCTGGCGCTGTCTAGCTTACTTTGCTTTGCTGCCTGTGTCCTGTCCCTGAGGCCCCTGGAGGTGCTCTGTGCATGGTGGGCCCCAGACCCAGCTCCAAATGCGGCGGCAGGTTGGTCATTGGTGCTCTCAGATTCTAGATTAAGACAGGGGTGGAGCTGAATTGAGTGAGATTTTAGAAATATTTTGTTTTTTGAGACAGGGTCTCACTGTGTAGTTCAAGCTGACCATGAACTCACAGCCTCCTGAGTGCTGGGATAACAGACATGCGCCACTGTGCCCAGCTAAGACAGAAACTTTTAAAAGATCTGTTTATGCACGGGAGGAGTACACGAAGCCAGGCTCCTTAAAGCACCCTGTGTGGGTGAGCCTGCAGGTGGCCTCCCCCCGTGAAGCCCAGGTGGATGTTGGTCACTTGCAGTCGGGGCCTTCAGGGGACGTTGCTGCCCCGTAGGAGGAGCCGTCCAGTCTGAGCCCCTCGCTGCAGGCTGGTGGGCTGTGGGGCTGCGTGCAGGAGGGTGCTCGCAGCAGGGCTGCCAGCCGTGTGGTGGGGACCCCAGCTGTCCTGCAGTGCACGTCGGACTGCGGTCCCGTTGCTGGCTGCCCGGATAGGCCTGTGAACGTTTAATACAGCAGAGCACTGCAGAACAGGTTGGGAAACAGGGTCTCACTGTGCAGTTCAGGCTGGCCTTGAACTCACTGTGTAGCCCAGGCTGGCCTTGAACTCACTGTGTAGCCCAGGCTGGTCTCAAACTCGCAGCCATCCTCCTGCCTCAGCCTCCTGAGTACTGGGATTACAAGTATGAGTAACCATGCCTGTTGTTTTGTTTTTAAGTTCTTTTTTTTTTTTGCGGCACCAGGGATCGAACTCACAACCTCGTGCCTGCCAGGCAGGCAAACAGGCGCTTAAACCACTGAGCCAAACTCCCAGCCCTTGTTGTTTCGTTTTTGGAAACAGTTTCACTATGCAGTTCAGCCTGGCCTTGAACTTACTACACAACCTGGGCTGGCCTCAGACTCCCAGCCATCCTCCTGCCTCAGCCTTCCAAGTGCTGGATTTACAGGTATACGCTACCATGAGGGGCTGAATTCCTGAAGTAGAAGAGCTCAGTTCTCACTTTTCCTTTGCTTGAGCAACCCTGCCGTCCAGCTAACCTGACTGCTTATTCTTCACTGTCTATGGCACAGGCCTTGGAGCTGCCCCCATGGGCTCCATGAGGTGCAGCAGTGTTTGCTGACCCTGCCCTGGCCACCAGAAGGGCACCTGGCCCCCGTCCTGTGGTGGCCTTGGGTTGGGCCTCATCTGGCTGCAGCATGCCTGCCCATGCAGTGTCTCGTCCTGCTTGATGTGTAGTCACAAACATCGCTCCTGGGAGGTGCTGTCCACGCCTCTTGGGCACCTGTGTTGCAGCCTGACCTGGCCCTAGGGCTCTGTACCCCTTGGACACTAGGGTTGGAGGCTCAGAGAGCTGCCCAGACCAGGGCTTTTGAATCCTGGTGCTGCATGGACCTACGAGTTCTTTGCATCGAATTGTCACATCCTCCCTGTTTACACCTGAGGAAATTAAAGACCTTTCAGAATTTCCGGAGTAAGAACACCAGTCCAGTTCAGTACTCAGCTGACTGCTTAGGTTGGCAGCAGTCTGAGCACTGACCTGTGGCCCTGGGCTGCAGGAGGCCTCGACAGGCAGGGCCCCTCTGCAGGTGTGGCTTGGGGTTGGGCCTGGGCAGAGGGAGCCTGGCTGTCCAGGGAGCAGGGACCTTGCTGATGTGGCCTGGTACAGGCCTTTGGATGGGTGCAGGTATGGGCAGGTCGACGGGCTGCAGAGTGAGTCTCCGTGCTGGGTGGGCAGGAGCCCTCTGGGTGATGGGGTCCCATTGAGGTCAGGCCCAGAGGCCTCATGTCAAGACACCCCTCTGGGCCTGTACAGGGCCAGGTGCATGGCGCGGTGTGCAGGTAGGTGCTGGTGGCTGGGGGTCAGGAGTGGCACAGATGCTGCGTCCCGATGGTGTGCTTTGGAGTGATTTGCTCTTGGTGTCCTCTTCTGAGGTGTCCTCTGAGGACTGGAAGGGCAGGCTTTGCAGGGAGGAAGCAGGAGCCATGCCCCATCTCTTTGGTGTCCTCTGGGCTTTTAGGCTGGAGAAGAGGAAGTGTTTCCAGAAGCCCAGCTGATTTCCAGCTGCTGGCATGGTCTAAGCTTGGAGGGTCTTCTTTCCGGAGCCCGAGAGGCCGCGCAGGTCAGGGGTCTCAGCCCTTCCTGTCCCACGTGCTGTAGGCCTGGTGAGGAGGAGCTCCTGCGGCGGTGTTGAGAGGCCCTGTGGCATGGTGGTTTCTCACCCACTCTTCTCTGCGCTCCTTGCCATGACCTCGGGGAGGGGCAGTCTCCGGTGATAGCAGTAAAAATGGAAGTTGTCCTGGGCTGTGCCTGCGTGTTTAGGTGTGGTGTAGGTCTGAGAGCAGGTGGTTTGTGCAGCACTTCTGTGCCGTGGGTGATTCAGGGCCTGTGACCTTCACTAAAGATGCGCCCTGCGTGTCCTTGTGGGCATGCAGATCCCAGGCCTCAAGGGCCATCGCACCGCCCTGTGCTGCTGTTTGTCAGGGGGCACCAAACCCTGGCGCACACAGCAGTGCGTGGGGTGCACCCACGGCTCCCCGCCGCCCTCCTCAGTCCTCTACCGCATGCCTTGCCCACCTGGGTGAACGCAGTCCTTTTCTATAGGTGACAAGGCTCTTGATGGCTACAGTAAAAAGAAGTACGTGTGCAAGTTGCTGTTCATCTTCCTTCTGGGTCACGACATCGACTTTGGGCACATGGAGGCTGTGAACCTGCTGAGCTCCAACCGCTACACAGAGAAGCAGATTGTGAGTACCTGTGCCCACCAGGGCGGCAGGTGTGGCGCAGATGCACTGTCAGGCTCCTTCCAGCTGGCAGCCCAGCTTCCGCTGCTCTCTCCACACCGGCTCCCGCTCCTGTGGGTGTGGGCTCTGTGGTGCTTGAGCTCTGTGCACCCCACCCTGGCTCAGCATCCCTTGCAGAGCCCCCCAGGGCACGGCCTCCTGCAGTACTGTGCGATGGGCGCTGCCCCCGAAGGGCAGGTGAGGTCAGGGAGGCAAGGCCCCTGCTCCCCTCCCTGGTTCCCAGGCCGCCTAGGCTTGGCAGTTTCAGCTCCGCGTTCTCTTGTAACAGCATTATTTCTGTGTTTCTCCGGTGTCATTAAAAAAAAAGTGAATTTATAAACTAGGTGTGGTGATACATGCCTGAAATCTAGCACTTAAGCTGAGGCTGGAGGAGTGCAAGTTCAAGTCCTGCCTGGGCAATTTAGGGGCTTACTAGAGACCCTCACGGTAGAGTTAAAGGCTGAGGGTGTAGCTTAGTCGCAGAGCACTGCTGGGTTTGATCACCAGTATCTGGAGGAAGAAACTTCACAGATTAAGAAACACTGTGTCCTCAGGGGTTTTTGTTAAGCGTAGTCAGCCCTCTGCATCTGCATCCTTGAAACCACCGACTGTGGGTTGAAAATGTTTGGAAAAGTCACACCGTGCCAGAGGCATAGTTTTCCTGACCTTGTTCCCTAAGCCGCAGAGTCCAGTTGGGGGCTGCAGTGGTGGTGCGTTGGGCGGCACAAAGCAGAGCCTGCACCTTGCCGGCGCGCCCCTAGGGGGCACCCTGGCTCTCCACTGTGGACTGGGTGTGGCGGTTCCTCTAGGCTCTGCCCTGGGTGCCCTGGGTGCCGTGCTGCCCGCCCGTCACGCCCTGTCTCCCGCCCCGCCCCAGGGCTACCTCTTCATCTCGGTGTTGGTGAACTCCAACAGCGAGCTGATCCGCCTGATCAACAACGCCATCAAGAACGACCTTGCCAGCCGAAACCCTACTTTCATGGGCCTCGCCCTGCACTGCATCGCCAACGTGGGCAGCCGGGAGATGGCAGAGGCCTTCGCTGGGGAGATCCCCAAGATCCTCGTCGCAGGGTACGTGTCTGGGTGCAGCGTCCCCCCCGCCTCCCACAGGTGCAGCCTGAGGTCCAGCCTGAGGCTAGGGTAGGAGATGCCTTTCAGGAGGAGGCTGGCGAGAGACCCTCGTTGAGAACATGAACTATGGACAAAAACCTGGTCCTGGCAGCCACAGCTAGCGGGGGCTCCAGCTCACTGGTGCCAAGCGAAAGAAGGGCTGTGCCCTGGCTTTCGGGGGAAGACCAGGGACCTCTGCCTGCTGTTCCCGCTCCTCACTTGGAGCACAGCTGAGTGGCCCGAGGAGCCGGGCCTAGGCGAGAATGACATGGTCCCTGGCATGTGGAGGAGCCACCCACCCGTTCGAGGGTCTCTGTGGTGCACCTTCAGGATCCAGAGGAGGCTGGGGTGACTGTCAGTGCAGTGTGCACGGAAGGGAGGCACAGCCCTCCGGCAGCACAGTGAGGGCAGTGTGCAGGCTTGGGGAGGGGACCGACACTGGTCCAGCCCCGAGTTCTCCACCAGCCCCCGTCCCTGAGAGCACATTGGGTGGTATCTCAGGGCATTTCCTGTCACCTGCTGCCCTGGGCTCGTGGAGGCCCTGGCCGGGAGCTGTGGGACGGGAGGGAGGGTCCCAGGAGCACTGACACTCACGTTGGGTTCAGATTGGGTTTTGTGGCCCCTGGAGGCCAGGGAGGGAAGGGAGGAGGCTGGGCGGTGGCAGTCGGGGTCCCAGGCTGTCATGCTGTGCCTTGAGCGGAGGCTGGAGAACTCTGTGCCCTGAAAGGGAAGCCACCTTGGTGGCAGGAGGGTGGGTGTTGGCAGAGGTGAACCCCGAGAGAAGGAGGGGCGACAGTGCTGAGAGACATTGAGCGCCACTGCAGCGCTCTGCCTGCCCGGCCCGGCTCGGCTCCGACGTCCTCGTCCAGCTCCCCCAGCACTGGGCACAGCACTTGTCCCTGTGCACGCTCAGTCAGTGTTGGGGTGGAGGGAGGGTAGAGGGAGGGAAACAGCTGCCTCTGATGCTCAGGGGTACATGGGCGTCATCCCCAAGTGATGCATGCACAGTGTGCAGACGATGAGGACGGAGGCTGAGGACTCGTCTTTCTGAGGGGAGGGGACAGTGGACAGCGCCTGCCCACGGGGGACGGGGTGTGGTGCTGCTGTTGCAGCTGCGCTGTCCCGCGAGGATGGTGCTTGGCGCCCACGGGCCACCCCTGAAAGTGTGACTGACGCGTGAAGTCCGGCCGAGCAGCAGCCACCTGCATCCTGGATGCCCGGTTGGAGGGGCTGGTGGGCACTAATACTGAGACAGGCTGGCGGCGTATAGGACATGGGGCTGAGGACAGGTGTTCCGGCAGTAATAGGAGTCCAGGAGAGGTCTGTGGGGGCCCAGGAGCTGCTGGGGCCCTCAGCCCGAGGAGGGGTGTGGCAGCAGGCGGCAGCGAACTGTCCTGCGTGGATGCCCGGCTGGCAGGATCTCAGCCTGACTCCAGGCCTGGTGGGGCCAGGGGCCTTGCACGCCTGCTTCTCTCCCCACAGTGTTGCATCCAATAGGAGACAAGGTCTTACTCTGTAGCCCAGGCTAGCCTCGAAGTCACAATCCTCCTGCCTCAGCCTTCTGGTCCTGGGATCAGAGGTGTATGCCAATACTCCTGGCTGGCGGTTTTTCTTTGACACAGTTCTAAGGGGGAGTTTCTCCTGTTGGTTTTACCTCATTAGGAGTAAAAACCCAAAAGCCCCAAAGTAACCAAGAAAGCATCCCAAGCTCTCCCCAGTGGGGCAGCTGCTCCTGCCCCAGGCCTGAGGCCACGTGGGCTCCTTGCGGTGCACTCGATGGCCCTGCTGCCCCAGAGCACGGGCCCTGTGCCCACGTGCGGCCACAGCCAGCGGCCCCACCCAGGGTGTGCAGGCCGGCAGCCTTGGTACTTTGTGCCTTGGCTCCCTGGCAGGGAGGATGGAGAATGACTCTCCTGCCCCACACCGCATTCCTGGGGCCTCTCTCGGTGTGATCCAAAGGCAGTGGCAAGGGAGATGTGCATGGTGAAGGGGAGAGACTGCAGGCCAGGCTGGGATGCGATGTTGGGGACCGCTTGTACTCCTGTGCAAAGTGACTCCCGTGTTGTGGTACGAGGGTTGAACCCAAGGCCTTGCACTTGCTAAGCAGTTGCTTTCTCATAACCTACATCCTTAATCCTTTTTAAATTTTTTTGGTTGACCCCAGAACCTTTGTACTGCTCTACATCTCCACCCTTTTGGTTTTTTACTTTTGGAATGGAGCCTTTTGTGAAGTTGCCAAGGCTGGACTTGAACTCGGCGATCATCCTTCCTCAGCCACCCTGAGTGTGGGGACTCTAGGCATGTGCCATGGTGCCTAGTGTCTTACTAAGTTTTTGATCTGGACGGCGTGTGTTGCTCAGTTCCCCAAGGCAGCTGGCCTTAGGCTTGCAATCCTCCTCTCTGCCTCCCAAGTCGCTGGCGCCCAGTGCCCCTACTGTGCCTGGCTTGCACTTTCTCTTGACGCCTACCATGTGCTCGTCTTGTGTTGGGCATCAGGAGCGGTGTTGGTGCCTCCCCACCACTGTCCCGGGCCTGTCTCCTCTCCAAGGGCATGGGGTGGGGTCGTGCGAGGCCTGGACAGCATTTTGGAGGTGGAAGGGGAACCCTGTTGAGGCCCCAGCACCATCGCCGTTGTGACTGTGGCTATGCAGTCTGCTGGTGCAGATGGCGAGAGGCAGGGCTGTGCTCCGTGCTGGGGAGGTGACGGGAGCAGCCGGCTGGCAGCGAAGGCTCTGGCCAGTAGGGCTCTGCTGTGGCATTGCGAACCACGCGCTGGGCCCCCTGAGGGAACCGTGTGTGGGGTGGGTGGGGCATCGATGTCCCCTTCTGCCTCCTGGAGACCCTTGGGTGCTCTGCGTGGCTCTGGGCTGTACTCTGTGGTGACTGCTGACGACCGCCTTCCAGAGACACCATGGACAGCGTGAAGCAGAGCGCGGCCCTGTGCCTGCTGCGCCTGTACAGGGCGTCCCCCGACCTCGTCCCGATGGGCGACTGGACATCACGTGTGGTGCACTTGCTCAATGACCAGCACCTGGTGAGTCCACGCTGCCCATGTGACCAAGGACACAAGCAGGGCCATGCGCAGGGCCGCTCTGCATGGGTGCCAGCAGCCCTGGGCACAGTGCGCTGTTCCCAGGCTGTGCCGGGGCCCCTGATGGGCTGCTGCATAGAGGCTCCCCGGGCACATGGCCAGCCAAGGTAGTGCCTAGGAAATAACTGTCTGGGTGGGTGGTGTTCCCTGTGTCCCCAGCATCGAGGAGGCCTGCATGTATCCCCTCCAGGGTCACGTGCCTTGCCAGGTTTCCGGTTTCCAGAGAGAAGCCAGCCCAGAGGACAGACCACGTGAGGACACTGCGGAGCCTCAGGGCAGCCTGACAGAGCCCCAAGCGTCTGCTGTCTCTTTCAGGGCGTGGTCACTGCTGCCACCAGCTTAATCACCACTCTGGCCCAAAAGAACCCCGAGGAGTTTAAGACCTCCGTGTCCCTCGCTGTCTCCAGGCTGAGCAGGGTGAGTCCATAGGGCAGGTGTGGGTATGGGGTCAGGTGTGGCCCCGAGTACGTGGCCTGCACAGTCCTCCCACATCGCCTGTGTCTAGGGTGTGGTGCATGGACACGCGGGGCACGTGTCTTTGTATCTTCGTGGGTGGCGCGTTCGTCTGTGTCAGGTGTGAAGTCCTCGAGTTTATCCTGATGCTGCAGAGAACTGGTTTGTGTCGCAGACCGGGGTAAACTCACCTGGTCCCCTGTCCTGTGGAGCTGTTCACTCTTTCCAGTGGGGTGCATGGGGTCACCACTCTGAGCAGCCTGAGGTGTCGTGGCTTGTGTGTGTGATGCCAGTGGCTGTGGTACGTAGCTGAGGGGCAGTGCCTGGCCGCCTGCTCGTGGCGGGCACATTCCTCTTGCCCTGCCGCAGCCTGGCATTGCTGGTGCTGGGCTCCCGATGGTCAGTGGGTGGGCACTGCTTCTGCCATGGCCAGGTTGTGGGGAAGGGCTGGGTCCTGGTGTGCGTTCTCCTTCTGGGCCATCCCACATTGCGTGTCTCCGGGAGGTGGGGCCCAGGGCCCTGTGCGTGCTGGGCAGGTGGTTGCACCGATCTGCCTCTCTGGCCTGAGTCGTTACTGTTTTCTAAAATTTTTTTGTCTTAAACTTTGCAAGCACCATGATGGGAACCACAGATTGCCATCACTTGACCTTGATTGATCTTCAAAAAAGGCCACTTGGAGTGGCCGCCCACACCATGTTCAGAGGCTGCTGTGGCTGGGTCCTGCCTTTCTGGGCCTGCATGTCCTGCGCCTCTGTGGTGCCAGCCGTCCCGAGGGCGTAGGGTTGTGGGTCGCAGTGCTGCTGGCTGTGCAGGTGCCTCCCTGGAGTGGCTCCACTGCGCCAGTCCTGCTCGGAGCTCGTCCCCTCTGCGTGCGTGCTCGCACCCTGTGTGTGTCTGCCCCAGTCTGCCGGAGCCGTGGTGCCCCACCCTGAAATCCTGCTGGAATTTTGGGGTTGCCATTGTGGACACAGTGGCTTGTCTTTTACTGTTTTTGGTAACATAGCTTTTTTTTAAACAAAAAACTCTCAAAACTTCAAAACATGATAATTAGAGGATAACAATGATTAATACATTGTGTACTGTTATCTTTAAATTAGTTACTCAGAGTACAAGATACCTGCATCTAATTGTCCAAACAACATTAGCACAAACCTTTCTTTTCAATGGACTAAGAGAAATTAGTAGTATAACTATCTTTTTTTCTTTTCATGTCTTTTTTTTTATGAATGCTATCAAATCTACTTCTTTAAAGAAAAAAAGCAAAATTTCAAAGCACAATAATTAGAGGTAACAACGGTGTCTTAGTTACTTTTCTCTCGTTGCTAAGACAAAATACCTGATGCCCAAAATTAGGGAAGGAGAGGTTTATTTCTTATAGTTCTTGGAGATTTCAGTCCACATTCAGGGGGCTGCAAGGCAGGGTGGCGTGGGGTGTCAGCCATTCACGGCCACTGCAGCAGCAAGCGAACCAGCAAGAGAGAAAGGACGCGCCTTCCTCCTGCCCTTACACTGTATGTCGGCTCCACCTCTGGGTGGGTGCAGCATTCACATTGCCAAATCCAGCGCCAGACAACAAACCAATTCCGAATGCCAGACTCAGTCACACTCATGCCGAGATTACATGAGACTTGGTGGGGTCACAGGACCATATCCATAGCAAATGGTTAATACATTGCATATTATTATCTTCAAATCAGTTTTTCAGAGTATAAGACATCCACATTTAATTGTCCGAACAATACTAGCACAAACCTTTCTCTTTAATGAACTCAGAGAAATCAGTATTATAAGTATGTTAACTGCCTTTTATGTATATATACATACACATTGTTTCTTTCAGTCTCTCACTAGTGAGAGAATATGATGTTTATGAGTCTGGTTTATTTCACTTACATGAGTATGGTCTTTAGTTGTATCCTTCACCTGTAAAAGTCTTCAGTTTATCCTCTATGACTGAGTAGTACTCCATTGTATAAAAGTATCACATCTTTTTTATTCACTCCTCAGTGGATGGGCACTTGGGTTGTTTCCAAGATCTGACTCTTACAAATTGTGTTGCTATAAACATGGGTGCACATATATCACTGTGGTAGGATGTTTTCGATTCTTCTGCGAAGATACCCAGAAGGGGAATAGCTGGGTCAAATGGGACCTGTAGTTCTAGGTTTTTGAGGAATCTCCACACTGACTTCCACAGTGGTTGCACCAGTCTACACTTCCACCAGCAGTGGAGAAGGGTTCCTTTTTCCCCATATCCCCTTCAGCATTTGTTATTGTTTGATTTCTTGATAGTAGCCCTTCTTTCTGGGGTTTTAATTAGCATCTCTCGAATGACCAGTGATACTGAACATTTTTTCATGTGTTTATTTGCTGTTCATATTTCTTCATCTGAGAAGTGGGTATTCATCTCAGACACCCGTGTTTGGATTGAGTCTTTAAATTTGGGAAGACTGGAACTCTTCTCCACTGTTGGTGGGAGTGTAGACTGGTGCAGTCACTATGGAAGTCGGTGTGGAGATTCCTCAAGAAGCTAGGATTAGAGATCCCATTCAACCCAGCTATCCCACTTCTGGGCATTTTCCCAGAAGAATTGAAAACATCATACCACAGTGATATCTGTGCACCTATGTTTATAGCAGCCCAATTTGTAATAGCCAGATCTTGGAAACAACCCAAGTGCCCATCAATCACAGAATGGATAAAAAAGATGTAGTATTTTTATACAATGGAGTACTACTCAGCTATTAAGAAAGATTGCATTGAGACTTTCATAAGTAAATGGTCACGACTTGAGACCATACTCGTAAGTGAGATAAATCAAGCCCACATATGTAAATACCGCATTGTCTCCCTAGTGTAAGAAACAGAAAAGTATATATGCTCCAAAATCTATAATAAATACTACGTAAGGGTAAAAAACAGCTCAAAGAGCAAAAGTAACTGGGAAGGGAAAAGGCGGAAAGAGAAAAGGGAAGAGGAAAAGATATAAACCTGTATATATGTATATGTAAGATAACTAAAATGAACACACTGTTGAATGTATTCGTTATTGAGAAAGAACAATTAATACTCATATGATTAGATTAATTATACATGTCTATATCTGTTAATGTAAGTAACCATTTTAAAGATAACGACACTCAATATTGCAAGCATTGTCAAGTTTCTATCATCCGATTTTGTAAACCTGCAGTGTTACTGTAGCGTATTTACTCTAGTCGTTTGTCTCTTTTGCTTGTTGTTTTTGTTTTATATGTCTTTTTTTCTGTTTTTTTCTTCGCTAAAATTAAAAAAATTTGGGAAGACTGATTTTTTTTAGTTCTTTAGCCTTTTATAGCTTTTTGAGGTTCTGTTTATATTTCTACATTTATTTGTTTTTTATTTAAGTTCTGTTCTCAGTGATAGCTTAAAGTTTTTACTTTTAACTGCTATATGTTTATGCAAGTGGTTTTTGTGAGTTTATGTGGTAAAATACGTAACAAAATATACCATCTTAATTTTTTTAGTGTATATTTCAGCAGTTTTACGTAAACTTACAATGTGCATTTCTCTCCATAACTCATTTTTAAACCAAGACTGTGCCCCTCAAATGCTGACCCACTGCCGGCTCTGTCTGGATTTGCCAGCCTGAGAGCCTCCTGGGGGCCAGGCTGCGGTACCTTCAGCGATGGGCCGTGCTGCCCACAGGCCTTGTCCGGAGGGCCGTGCGGCTGAGGGTGGGCACTGTGGTGAGGCAGCCTCTGTCTGGCTCTGCGCCAAGCTGTCCCTCCCCTCTCAGGCCACAGCCTTGCTCTGCCCTTGCTGGCATGCTGGTCGCCCCCTGTCCCCACTGGCGTTGTCTGGAGAGCTGCTGCTGGGCCTCGCTGGAGCTGCCTCAGCCCTGCGCTCAGCACCAGGGCTTCCTCTGGGGTGCGGCCTGAGGACGCACATGGCTGTTCTTCAGCTCCCATCCCTGCGTTGTCTTTCAGATTGTGACGTCGGCGTCCACAGATCTTCAGGATTACACTTACTACTTTGTTCCAGCTCCCTGGCTGTCAGTCAAACTTCTAAGGCTGCTGCAGTGCTACCCGCCCCCAGGTAACAGCTCGCTGCCCGCCCGCCTGCCCCGGGAGCTGCTGGGGTGGGCTCAGTCATGTCCCGGCAGCCGCGTGGCCCGGGGGGGGGCAGCAGGGCTTCGCCACCCCCAGCTTCCCCCGGAGGGCTGCGTGTAGCCCAGTGGTCATGAGCACTGCCCTGGGCCCAGGTCTCGCAGGGGGCCCTTCCCCGTGGTTCCTGGGGGGATGCGTTGTTGAGTCCTGGGTTTCTCCCCGCTTTGTGTAGTGTCCCAGCTGTGTGATTTTTCAGACTTCTCTAACTTGAAACTGTTAGAAAATTTTTATCCTAGAATTTTCGCAGTCTGTTTTTATGTTCATGGTTCATTCTAAATATTTGACTCCTAATACAGTATCTAGAAGTCCAATTTTGTGGGTTCAGAAAGGGCATAAAATTTTTTGCTGGATTGTTCTGTAATGAGATTGCTTTGCTCCATTCACATTTTAATGTATTTTTATGTAGGAAACTTCTTTGCTAGCTCCCTTTCTGAAGTAGACACTTTCTGCCCTGAGTAGGTCCCTGGCTGCGAATGACTGTCCAGTAACAACTGGGATCTGTTGTTTTTTTATTTGGGACAGGGTTTCACTGTGTAGTCCAAGTTGACCTTGAACTCACTATATATCCCAGACTGGCCTCTAACTTCAGTGATCCTCCTGCCTCAGCCTCTTGAGTGCTGGGGTTCCTGGCATGCCTTGCCATGCTCGGTGTGGTGTTGGTTTTTTGGGAACCATGGCACGTGAGTTATTTCTGGTTGCCAGTGTTTTTATTAGGTTTGGTTTGTATTCATTTTTGGTCAGTTACTTCTGTTCCTGTCAAGTGGGATTTGAAATTTTATGTTGCTGTTCGCAGCATTTGTCTTCCTTTCTGTTGGTAATGCCAGGTGGGGGAAAGCCTGACTTGGCCTTTCTCCCCTCAGACCTTACCTGTGGTCTGCCTGTCTCTTGGATTTTATTTCCTCTGGACTAATACAGCTCTGCACCTCAGCCAGAGCATTGCCTGTTAGGTGCATTGAAATTCAGGCATCACGTGCCTGCCAGTCCGCCCTTTGGTGCTGTGCCCCGGCGTGGGGTGCTGCCGCCACGTCCCGGGGTCTGGTTAGTGCCCAGCGGTGTGTGGGCACAGCCGTGCGGGGCTGTGCTGAGCAAGCCTGGGGACGGGCTGCGTGTAGGGGCTGCTGGCCGGGGAACCGGGGCTGGGGGCCTGGCCAACAGTGCTGTTTGGTCCAGAAGATCCCGCAGTGCGGGGCCGCCTGACTGAGTGCCTGGAGACTATCCTGAACAAGGCGCAGGAGCCGCCCAAGTCCAAGAAGGTGCAGCATTCCAACGCTAAGAACGCCGTCCTCTTCGAGGCCATCAGCCTGATCATCCACCACGACAGGTGGGCCTGTGCGGGCAGGGCTTCCTAATCAGACCTGAGTTGCAGCTTCCTCAGCACCCCGCCTCCCCCTTGAGCCCCTTTCTTCCTTTCCCCTCTCCCACCGTCACCAGGACCTCCCCGGTCTCCAGCATCCTTCCCTGCCCTGCTCCTCTCATCCTTGGACAGAGGCTTTGCCGGGCTCTGAGTAGCTTGCCGTGCTGGCCTGGGGCCTCCTGGGGTCGTGGTGGTGACCAAACCCATGGGCACAGTGCAGAAGGACGGCCGCTTTCACAGCCCAGGGCTCCCTGCCCACCCTGCTGCCCGTTCTCAGGGTCTGGGCTGTGCATGGCTGACAGGGTCACAGGCAGCAGCGAAACTAGCTGTTTTCAGTCATGGTGTGTCTTGACAAATGTCCTCTGCTGTGACCAAAGCCCTTAGAGTTGCACTTCAGCAGGTTTGGGAACTGCGGAGACAGTTTTGGGAACCAGCGCGCTCTTCTCCGCCCTTGTTAGCTGCACTCAGAAACCACACCATAGGAGGCAGGAGGGCCTCGGTTACTTGTTGCTGAGACAAAATACCAGGCACCCACGAGTTAAAGCGGGGGAAAGGTGTGTTTAGCTCAGAGTCTGTAGAGGTCTCAGTCCATAGTCAGCTGGCTGCAGGGCAGGATGGCATAGTAGAGGCAATGGCTCATGGCAGGAGAAGACAGCAAAAGCAACGAGGGGGAGCGGGGACAGCCTCTTTCTGTCTCTTCTGTCTTACGCAGGCTGGGATGGGTGTAGTGCTTACACCTTTAATCCCAGCACTAGACAATGAGCCAACTGCAAACTCTAGATTCAGCCACCTCCGAAAAGCCCACCCTCATGACCGCGTGAGGCTTTGGGGGACGTCCAGGCACAAACTGTAACAGGGCCTGCGGAGCCCTGGGCTGCGTCCTAGGAGTGTTTCCCCTGAGTTACACAGAGCCCAGGCCTTGGGCTGTTGCAGAGTCAGAATTCAGGCGCAGGAGGGTGTGTGCGACCAGCTCCAGAGTGGTGGGTGCTGCAGACCCTCTGGGGGCCGTGATGAGGTGGTGGAGACTAAGCTTGGAGTTCATGTGGAGCTGTGTGTGCTGGGCCACTACGTGGCACATGATGGCTTCGATCCCGGCTTCCAGGCCAGAGCAAGAGTCCCGGAGTGCGGGGCACTGAGGGAGCCCCTGCCATGTCTCCCTTCTCCACACAGTGAGCCCAACCTTCTGGTGCGCGCCTGCAATCAGCTGGGCCAGTTCCTGCAGCACCGAGAGACCAACCTGCGCTACCTGGCGCTGGAGAGCATGTGCACGCTGGCCAGCTCCGAGTTCTCGCACGAGGCCGTCAAGACCCACATTGACACGGTCATCAACGCCCTCAAGGTGCGCCAGCTGCGGGGGGGCTTCAGGACCTGGGAGGCGGAGCAGTGCTTCCTGTCGGCAGGTGTGGGCCCGAGGTGCTGGCCCAGCTCCTGTCACTGCTGTCCTGCAGATGGCGAGAGAGTTGTTGCACACACACTGCTCTCCAGGGGCCAAGTATGTCCCTGCACGGCCCTGTCCTCCTTGTTGGCACCCTGAGTCCTAGCTCATTGTTCAGTGGGCAGAAACCGTTCTGCTTTGGGTGAAAAGATGAAGTGGTTTTTTTCTTTTTTTGAGGTCCTGGGGATCGAACTCAGGATCTTTACCCCGAGCTGCATCTCCAGCAACTTTTTCTTTTTTCTTTTTAATTTTGAGACAGGGTCTTGCTAGTTGCTAAGTTGCCCAAGCTAGGCTAGAACTTGTGGTCTTCCTGCCTCAGCCCCACAGTGTACAGGTATGCACCACCATATATCTAGCAGTCTTTTGTTCCCATCTCCAAGGAAACATACTGTTTTTAAGGAAAGCTCACCTCATCAAGGACTTCAAGTGGAAGGCTTAAAATCTTGGAGCTGTGAGAGCCAGTGGGGCCATCTGCTTTTGCTGCCAGCCTCACGTCCCAAGGAGCTTTTGGGCCCATCACACACTGGCTGGACAGTGCTGTTTGTTAGCATGGGCGATGGGGCTGTGAGCCTGGTGCTGGCGTGGCCTGGCCTGGGGCCCAGCAGGCCTGACGCCCGCTGCTGATGGTGTGACAGAGGCGTTGAGGGCCCGCTGGCCTCGCGTCCTGCCTGGTGGCTGTGGTCACCTCAGTCGCTGCAGCCTTGTGGGGCCCTCTCAGTCCTGCCGCGGGTAGGCCCTGCCCCTTGCCTTTGCCATCTTGTTTCTGTGCTGACTGTGGCGAGCTCCCAGGTGACTGACATCCCAGGTGGCATCTGTGACCACACAATGGAGGCCCTTGACCCCAGCCACAGAGGAGCAGGCGGGGGCAGGGGTGCCAGCGCGGGGTTCCGGTGGCCAGGAAGTCAGGCTGAGGGCACACGCCTGGTGGGCAGGGCCTCATGGATGCTGCTGGTGCCGCATGCGCGGCTGTGACTCTACCTTGTCCCCAGACGGAGCGAGACGTAAGCGTGCGGCAGCGCGCCGTGGACCTGCTGTATGCCATGTGTGACCGTAGCAATGCCCAGCAGATTGTGGCCGAGATGCTGAGCTACCTTGAGACAGCTGACTACTCTATCCGTGAGGAGATTGTGAGTATCTCGCCGGGCACTGCCTGCCACACTGTTTCCACGGTGCCTGCACAAGTGTTGTGATGCCCAGACCAGTGCCGGCAGCAGTGCCGTGCTTGTCCTTGAGTGTGGTGGCAGCTCGTGGTAGGGAGGTGGCTACGATGGCTGGCGCCAGGCAGGCACATTGGGATCCCTGGTCCTTTCTCTGTGGCCCATTTGTGCTCAGGCTGTGAACCTTCTCTGGTGCCTGCTGTAGGGCTGGTTTTCCTTGTGTCTCCAACAAGGAGGGGGTCAGTGGAGCTTACGCTGCAGTCCTGGATTCCACACTGACTGGGGGGAGGGGACTTGTAACCCCAGAACTTCAGGGAGGGGCCTGGCCCCTCTGCTGCTCTCCTGGCTGGTGCTGGTTTCTCCATGGCCCTTGGCTCCCATGATGGTGGACAGTGGGATGGTAGTGGTTCCACTTCTGGGGTCACGGGCACCTCTGAGACCTGTGCACCCCAGTGCTAGGTTCTTCTGAAACCTCAGGTGGGTTTGGTGTGGTCGTCCTGGGCTTTGCTGTTGGCTTGCTGACCTCTGCTGACCGGCCCGCCCCCAGGTGCTGAAGGTGGCCATCCTGGCTGAGAAGTACGCGGTGGACTACACCTGGTACGTGGACACCATCCTGAACCTTATCCGCGTCGCAGGGGACTATGTCAGCGAGGAGGTGTGGTACCGCGTCATTCAGATCGTCATCAACCGTGACGACGTGCAGGGCTATGCCGCCAAGACAGTGTTCGAGGCAAGGCTGGGTCTACGAGGCGGAGAGGGCAGGGCGTCCCATAGGTGTGTGCCCAGGCTCCAGGGAGCAGAGCTGTGGGGCCGTGGTGGGAGAGCCTCGCCTCCCTTCCTGCTCGCTGAGGTTTGGAGTCTTCCCGCTGGTCTTCCGAGTCTGTCAGGGTGGGACAGCGTGACTGCTAAGGGGCCTCTGAAAGCTGCTTACACCCGTGCCTTGTGCCTTTGGCCTTGAGAGGGCGCTGAGGGCTGCCGTGGCCTTGGAGCCTCCGTGGCCTGCTGGTCCCTTCCCCTGGGCTCAGAGTTGCAGCAGCCTGAGGTTTCTAGGGTCTTTGGGAAACTTGGGGGGAAGTGCGTGCTGACATCATACACCTTGAAGTGCAGGGCCCCTGTCCTTGCTTCTGCCTTGCTGCCCGTTGGACCCTTCTGGGTGCAGCCACCTGGGACCCAGGCTCACCAGGTTCCTGGTTCCACAGGCCCTGCAGGCCCCTGCATGCCACGAGAACCTGGTCAAAGTAGGCGGCTACATCCTGGGAGAGTTCGGAAACCTGATAGCCGGGGACCCAAGGTCCAGGTGAGGCGCCCTGGCTGTGGGGCTGATGCATGGTGTGCCTCTGTCCAGGGAGCTGCGGCCCTCGCTTGCCATCCTTCTCCTTCTGACTGGTCCCTGGCAGGACTCTGGGGAAGTGTGGAGACGTGGCCCAGTGGGCCTGGAACCAGGGTGCAGCCCCTGGGCTCCAAGCGCCGTCCTTTCTGCCTGTAGCCCACTGATCCAGTTCAACCTGCTGCACTCCAAGTTCCACCTGTGCAGCGTCCCCACGCGGGCCCTGCTGCTGTCCACCTACATCAAGTTCGTGAACCTGTTCCCCGAGGTGAAGACCACCATCCAGGACGTTCTGCGCAGTGACAGCCAGCTCAAGAACGCAGACGTGGAGCTGCAGCAGCGGGCCGTGGAGTACCTGCGGCTCAGCACCGTGGCTAGCACCGACATCCTGGTATGGTGCCCAGTGGGCAGCACCCTGGGCTGGGACTGCCCGCCTACCTGCCAGGCCCCTGACACCACCTTCCTGCCCAGGCGACGGTGCTGGAGGAGATGCCGCCCTTCCCAGAGCGTGAGTCCTCCATCCTGGCCAAGCTCAAGAAGAAGAAAGGGCCGAGCACAGTGACCGACCTGGAAGAGGCCAAGCGCGAGCGCAGCATCGACATGAACGGGGGCCCGGAGCCTGCCCCGGCCAGTGCCAGTGCTGCGGTGGGTCCCCCACACCCCGGAGCCCAGCGCGGGTGGCAGGGTGGACAGCACGTCCAGGCCCAGATGTGGCTGTGGGTGGTGTTGGGCAGGTTGGCCCGAGAGCCCTGTGTTTCCGGGCTGTGGCTGCCGCGCTCCTGCAGCAGCCTCTGCTCTGTGGGAACAAACCCGCCCTGCCTCATCCTCAGTGCTTGCTGTGGCGCCCTGCAGTGGCATTGGTGGAGGAAAGTCCGCCTCCATGGCTGTGCTCGTGTCCTCCTCCCCCATGTCGCTCACTTGCGTGCTGGGGAGTTGGGTCCCCCCGACGTGCTGCACTGTGGCCGGTGTTTGAGCCCTGGTGCACCTTGTGGGGCCTCCTCCTGGGCACTGTGACTGCGTGTTCTCACCTTGGTGCCTGCGCCTGGCAGTGCCCCTGGGGTGGTGCTGCCAAGCCCTGCGCGTCCCCTGGTGGTGGTGGGGCACCGACAGCAGCGAGGTTCATGCCCCTCCCCACTGCCTGCACAATGAAGGGTTGGCCCTCAAAGCTTGCTGTGCTTTGGAGCTGGGCCTTTGGCTGTGCGTGGGACCCTGTGATGCCCATGAGGTCCCTGGGGCTGTCGCTAGTGAGATGGTCACCTGGAGAGGGTCCTGGGACACCCGCGGCACTGAGAACTGCATGAGCTGGGGGTCCTCCGCTTGTGACGGGTTGCCCAGCAAGAGTCCCCTCCTGTGAAGGCGGGTCCCCTGGGCTCTGGGCTTCCCGCCATGGGTAGAGGAGCTGCTCCTTCGGGACAGCATTGACCAGAGTGACCGTTGAAGGCTGTGATGACACCAGAACAAGTTCTTTGCAGACATCTGTCTTGCCCGCAAGCTCTGTGGAGGGCCTGGCACACCTGCTTGCTGTGGCTGCACCCATGGGTCTGCCTGTGGTGGGAGGTGGGGTCAGAGGGTGCCCCGAGTTAGGGGTGTTCTGGGGGGGAGGTGGGGCTGCTGGCTGCTCCTCCAGGGGGTGCCTGCCCTCAGAACTCCTCGCAGCTCCCAGGCAGGAGGGGTTTCCTGACTTACAAAGCTTTGGGAACCATAGGCACATTTGAGCCATGTTTCAGGAGCAGTGGGGAAAGTTTTGGGGAAACAGGCGAGGGGACAGCCCTGTCGGCAGGGGGACCGCACCAGGGCAGCACCCTTCTCAGCCCTGGCCCTGGTGAGTGCGCCTGAAGTCCCCCTGGGACCTCCCCCTCTTGGGCCATATGTGAAAAGACCGTCTGGGTGGCACTCTCAGTGGCCCCTTGGGAGTGCACAGCCACCGGAGGCCCAGAATCTGCTGTGTCCTTGGCCCCCACGCACCTCTCTTGGTGCTCAGCCAGCTTGCCTGGCCTGCTCATGGGCCTTCACGGCCTGGGGTTCCATCCAGTCACACCCACGACCCCCGCAGAACATGTGCTTCCTGACATCTCTTTTATGTTTTTTGTTGTTTGTTTGAGAGATGGGCTTGCTGTGTAGCCCAGGCTGGAATGAGGCGATCCTCCTGCTTCAGCCTTCTCAGTGCTGGGATTGCAGGTGTGCCCCAGCCCACCAGGCTTTCGCCTCATTTGTCTTGCAGCGACAGTCGTGCAGAGAACCACGTTGCTGCATGGGCACAGCCTAACGCCCCATCTCATGGACGAGGGCGGTGAGCAGCTGTGGTGCTCACATGCCCACTTCCGGTGTGTGCTGGGAGGCCGGGGCCTCTGTGGCTGGGGAACAGGCGTCCCTGGGCCACGTGTCTGTGTAGTGTGAGCGAGTGTTGGGCCACAGGCCAGGCTCAGTGGAGCGAGGCTCTGGCCTCATCTTTGTGGCTGCCTGGTGGGAAGGAGGGGTCCGAGGCCAGAGCTCTGTGCCTCTGGACGTGGCTGAATGCCGGCGGTGTCCCACGGCCCCTCAGGGCTCGCAGAGTTGGCGCGGGGTGGCGTAGCGCACTGCTTCTGGCCTCGCGCTGTGCGGCAGTGTGTGCCTTTGCTCCTGTGCTTTGGCAGGGTTGGAGAAGTGGTGGTTTTGTCAAGTGTGTGTCTAGAGGGTTTTGTCTACTTTTCTTCCTAACTAGATAAAGCTTAATGACGAACACGCTTGCGCCTGGTCGTACTTCCTAAGTCTCGTTCCTGGGTGGTCAGAGCTGCCGCTGGTGCCAACCTGTGGGAATGTGTCAAACCAACAACAAACCCGGGAAGTCGTTCTCTTACCAAACTTTTTTCCTGAGCAGTCTCTCTGGTGGCAAAAACTTTTCCAGCCTTGTGTCACTCACATGACACTTGGAACAGTCGCCACTGTCTGGTGCCACATGCAGCTGTTGTGGCCGTCCCGTCCTTGGCCTGAGCCTGGTGGACTCACCGTGCAGGGCGCCTGCAGCTGGTGGGAGTGGGCACAGGGTAGGTGGCCCAGGTGCCCCACGGCCCAGCGCTGATGTCTTGCTCCTTCTTTTGCAGTCCACGCCTTCTCCGTCTGCTGACCTGCTGGGTCTGGGGGCCGCCCCCCCGGCCTCCACAGGACCCCCGCCCTCGGCCGGTGGGCTGCTGGTCGACGTCTTCTCTGACTCCGCCTCAGCCATCGCACCCCTGGCTCCTGGCTCTGAAGACAACTTTGCCAGGTAGCTGGCTTCCCGAGCCTGATGGCCTTGGCCAGCACAGCCTTGGCTCCATGTGTCATTGCCACCCCAGCCTTTGAGAGCCGCCAGGGACACACAGCAACTGAGTCCTTAGGAGATGGGGTGGTGGGAGAAGGGGCAAGGGGGCCGTTCTTGGGGCCTGGAGGCTGCTTCTGCTGTCATTGAGCTCCAGCACCAGCCTGCCGTCTCCAAGGCTGCGGCACAAAACTCAGGTGCCCTTGTTTTTGGGTTTTTGGTGGTAGGAGGGATGAGTGAACCTAGGGCCTCTGCCCTTAGTTTAAAGAGGGGGGAGGTTTATTTAGCTTACAGTGTGTAGAGGTTTCAGTCTGTAGTGGCTCGAAGGCAGGGTGGCGCATGGCAGAGAGGCAGCACTTCATGGCAGTGGAAGACAGCGAAAGCAACCAGAGCAAAAGGCTTAGTTTTTATTTTGAGACAGGGTCTTATTTAGTCACTAAGTTACCCAGGCTGACCTTGAACTTGAGATTCTGCTGCCTCAGCTTCCCTGGTGATGGGAATATAGGCATACAGCACCAGGCTTGCCCTGGCTCTTGGCTCACACAGTGGCCCTGCCCATTGGCCTGGAAGCTGTCTTGTGGCTAGACTCCTCCCCAGGGCTCCACAGTGAGCTGGTATGTGGGACGAAGAGCCACTGCTGGGTGTGTGTTTGGCTTAGGGCTGTCTCTCCGGGACCCAGCAGGCACAGCAGGTGGGCTGCAGAGGTACAGCCCGCCTGGCAGAGCTTCTCTCTTGTGTAACCCGGGAGTGCAGCCTGAGCCCAGTGTGTGACCCCAGCATGTCTGCACTGACCTTGCTGTGGCTGGGTGCTGGGCTGGGTGGTGGTCGGGTGTGATAGATGGGTGTGTGTGCCCCCGCACGTTCCCTGGGCACCTGCCCCCGGTGTCTTCAGGTGGTGCCTCCTCTCCATGGCCTGGCCCAGCCTCTGCCTGCTCATCTCTAGGTCTGGGTCTTAGGAGTGGCGGCCTTCGTCCTTCCCTGTCTCCCCAGTACGCTCCTCCTTCGTGTGCTCTAAATGCTTCCCCAGAACAAATCCTTGTATTCCAGTGGGTGACCTTGAGTGATGTGCACACTGTTCCTTTTCCCCTAGGTTTGTGTGTAAAAATAACGGTGTGTTGTTTGAAAACCAGCTGCTTCAAATCGGACTTAAGTCTGAATTTCGACAGAATCTCGGTATGTGTTTTACTTACTCAGGGAAAGCTCCTAGAGGTGGTGAGAGACGTTTGCAGACCGTGTGCGGGCCAGGGGTGAGCATCTGGAATGCAGGAGGGGCTGCACACAGGGCCCGGCCCAGGTGCCCAGACAGCCCGTGGGGGGCACGGCAGCGGGCGCGCACGGTGCCTCTCGCCGGGAGCACAGTGCCCGTGGGCGTGGGCCAGGCCCTGCCACTCGTGAGGGGCACAGGTGGGGGGCTGCTGTGGAGGACAGCAGGCAGCTCCTCAGGAAGTCGGAGATCCCCACCGCGCCTCGGGCGTAGACGCAGCAGACCTGAAAGTGGGGTCTGGAGAGTGGCTCGGGCCAGAAGCGGTGGGTTCAGTGCGGAGGCAGCAGCTGCACCTCCGTCCGCAGGCGATAAACAGCGCAGCAGACCATGCGCCAGAGTGCTGGGCGTCACGGACCCAGGGCCAGGTCCTGCGTGCCTCCCTCGCGGGGTGTTCAGAGGCGCCCACCGGGGGAGCAGCAAGGGCTGGGCAGGCCGAGACGAGGAAGCCCTGGGGCTGGGCGGTGCTGCTGGCTGCACACGGTGTGGATGGGCTCAGTGTGCTGATTGAGTTTAAATGCAGCAGTTTTGGGTTATGTGTCCTTTACCACAATTAGCTAAAAAGAGAAAAAATGTTCTTGAGTCCAAAAACAAAAAGTTAATCCCTCCCCACCACTGGTCACCACCCTAGTGGGCTCTGTAGCCTGGCGAGGATCTCAGAGGACTCTGGGAATTGTGTGCCACGCAGGGTGCCCTCTGTGCTCAGCTTGACCACGCCCCCACTGGGGCCATCCCGGCCTCCCTGGGCTGGACTCGCTCTTTGGATTGTACTGAGCGATGCCAGAGTGCCGTGCTTTCCAGAGCCTTGGAGGACAACATGTGCACTCAGAGCTGTGTCATGCCCGCTGTGCTCCCACCAGCTGCAGCAGCAGCCCGTGCCTGTGTGCCTGGCACAGGGCTGGCAGCTGGCCCCTGAGGGTGGTCTGAGTCGGCAGCACCAACTCTGGACCAGCTGATGGACTCGGGTCTCACCGGGCACTCTGGCACGGGTCAGCGGGAGTGGGTGCAGCTCAATGTGGCCCCACATGTGGGAGGAGGCCTGGGATGGGCCCTGATGGGAGCGATTCCCGGGGCCAGCGACACCACACTGTGTTTAAGACTACGAAAAGGTCATTTTTAATTTAATGGCAGTCGGAGGTCGCAGCAGTTAAGCGCACCTGGAGTGCAGGGAATGCTGTGCCCGTGGGAATGTGCGGCACGAGTGTGGGACGTGTCAAATGAGTCGTTCTGTTTCCTTCCAGGCCGAATGTTCATATTTTATGGTAACAAGACCTCCACGCAGTTCTTAAACTTCACTCCAACGCTGATCTGTGCAGATGACCTGCAGGCTAATATCCTTGGCTCTGCCCCAGTCAGACAGACCGACAGATAGACACAGGCTGGTTTGGCCAGAGGGGCAGGATCTTCCCTGCCTGGCTGTGGTGATGGCTCCACCACAGCGCATGCGCGTGTTGCCTTCACTCCTCAGTGTGGGTCACTTCCTCTGTGCCCCTTTGTTCTCCCAGATGTTGCTCGTTGCTGGGGACCCCCACGGCTCCCTGTCCCAGGCAGGCCTGCGGATGCGGCTGCATTTGCCGACAGTGGAGCACGTGGTCTGGGCGATGTGGGTGTTCACTGAGTTGACACCAAGTGCCGCCCCTCCCTCTAGTCTGGGAGGGGTGTGAGGGAGCAGCACCCTGCCCCTGCCGTGGCCGCCCCCTGGGAGCCAGCTGACACCTTTCTGTGGGCTCACAGTCAGCTGTGTGGAGCAGTGAGCCCCTCACACCATGCTTGCACCCAGATCCTTGCACCTGCAGGCAGACATGTGGGTCACGTGTTAAAGTCTCTGTCCATGATCGGGCCTAAGTTTGTCACTTCCCAGTCGCCACTGAGCTTCCCCTCTTGGGCTTCTGGAGTGCAGGTCCCCTGGGCCTGTGCTCTGCGGCTCGTGGGTGCTGGGTCCAGAGGGCAGAGCAGCTGTTCCCCGCCCACCTCCAGATCCAACCTTGATTCCATGAGTCCTTTCTCTTTTTTTAGTTCTGTCCTTTTCTCTTTCTGCCCTTTTTCTTTCTCATTCTTTCTGAGACAGGGTTTCATATGTAGTTCAGGCTGGCCTTGTACTCAATGTGTAACCCAGGCTGGTCTTGCACTTGGGGTGATCCTCTTGCCTCAGCCTCCTGAGTGCTGGGATGACAGGTGTGTGCTACTCGCTCTGCTGCCATGGGTCAGTTTTCTGGAGTGTATGTGGGGAAGCCTGGTACTGTGTGCATGCGGCAGCTGGGCGCAGCCCCCAGCAGAGGCTTGGCACCCCAGAGCTGTCAGTTGTTTACTGAGGTGGTGAGCACAGGCTTCTCTCAGCCATGACGACCAGCATGCCGAGGCCCTGGGGAAGCCGGGCCATGCTTCTGGGTTGGGTGTGATCCCACAGGCTGCGGGATGGAGCAGGGGGCCGAGGGCCGAGGGCAGCGCATGTGATTGTCTCAGCAGGGCACACTTGGATGTGCGCTGCCGTGCCGTGGTTCCCGCCATCTCCCGCTCCCTGGCAGAGCTGGACTCCTTAACGCACCCACATCTGAATCTGCAGACCAAGCCTGTGGACCCAACTGTGGACGGAGGTGCGCAGGTGCAGCAGGTGGTCAACATCGAGTGCGTGTCTGACTTCATGGAGGCGCCAGTCCTCAACATCCAGTTCAGGTGAGACGCCCCGGCGCGAGCTGGAGCGCAGCGGCGCCTGCTCCCTTGTGGCTCGAATCGTTGCTGCCCGTGGTCCTCGAGGGTGAGGCGGGGGTTGTGGCCTTGACCGTGCTGCGGCCCACAGGGCCCTGGAGAGCTGGGTGCTTCAGGCCAGGGAGGACACCAGGTGCCGTGTGGTGCCTGAGGGCTGTGGGCCCCTTGGACTGGACTGGGCTGGGACAGTGACACAGCCACCCAGCCCCTCCCGCGGCAGTGAGGACAGCAATGTAGGTGTTGGGCACTGTGAGGGGGAAGCGTTCGAGGAAGCACATTGTCAGGTGTCGAAACAGTGGACTTAGCAAATCCTCTCTTCAGACCCTTTGTGGGGGAGGAAACCCAGATGGGCTTTACACTTCGTGCCTGGAAAACTGAGCAGGGGGAACGGGAGGCAGTGGTGGGAGGTCTGGCGCCCTTGCCAGCCTGCGTGGCTTCATCTGCTGTGGGAAAGCCTGACCGGGAGAGGCGCTTGTCCTCCCAACACTGGCACAGAGTGATGTGGCCCTGACTTTGCCTGCCTGCAGCTGTGCTTGATGGGGTGGGATGCGTGGAGGGTGTGCCTGGTCCCCCGGACACTTCCGGCTCAGCCGACAGCGCGGCCGCACTGGCTTACGATGGGGCGCCCGTGGGAGCCGTCTGCCCTTCCACGGGGTCTCTGGCTGCCCTTCGCTCTGCCAGTGCACCGCTCTCTGTAGGTATGGCGGCACCTTCCAGAATGTGTCTGTCAAGCTGCCCATCACGCTGAACAAGTTCTTCCAGCCTACAGAGATGGCGTCTCAGGACTTCTTCCAGCGCTGGAAGCAGCTGAGCAAGTGAGAGGGCTGCCCGGGTGGTGGGATGCAGGTACCGTGGGTCTGGGCAGTACTCGACTGGCGTGGCTGGCACTGACCCTGTGCCGCTGCTTGTAGTCCTCAGCAGGAAGTGCAGAACATCTTCAAAGCAAAGCACCCGATGGACACAGAGATCACCAAGGCAAAGGTGAGTGGTGGGTGTCATAGTGGGCATGGAGGTGGCACTAGAGGACGCTGTGCTCAGCACCCCGGTCCCGATCCAACTCCTCTTGGACAGATCATTGGATTTGGGTCAGCACTCCTTGAAGAAGTTGATCCTAACCCTGCAAACTTTGTGGGCGCTGGCATCATCCACACCAAAACCACTCAGATCGGATGCTTGCTGCGTTTGGAGCCAAATCTGCAAGCTCAGGTCGGTGCCCTGAAGCAAACGGGAAGGCTAGGCCAGGTTCACTGCAGTGTGACTTGTGCAGGGTGAGTGAGGGTCCTGAGGGTGGCTCAGTTCTGACGGGGCGGATGCTCCTGTGGCCTTGCCCTGTCGCGCGTGCCTCAGGAAGGGCCTGTGAGCTGCCGCAGTGTGGCTTCCTGGCCAGCCGTCCTGCTTGGCTTCATGCTGGCCACGCACTCCTGTGCTGCCATGTGGTGGCACCTCCCGCCATGTCCTACATAGGGCCAGTGCGTGTCGGTCCTCGTGGTACACAGTGGCTCCTCAGGGCAGGCGCACAGTTGGCTGCGTAAGAAGCTTCCAGACCACTTTCTAGAGTGGCGTGGCAGATGGCCTCCTCCACGCCCTGAGCTGCCTCCTCGCCGCATAGCGGTGCAGCCCCCGGGTGGGGTGAGCCCAGGTGGTGGCTGCCGGGAGGTGCGAGTGGCACTGGCTGCGCTGACTCTGCTCTCTGTTGCAGATGTACCGGCTCACGCTGCGCACGAGCAAGGACACCGTCTCCCAGAGGTTGTGCGACCTGCTGTCAGAGCAGTTCTGATGCTGTGCAGCTGTCGGGTTGTGTGTTTCGTTTCCCTTCGTCTCTGCCACTGTCCTGGTGACCACACTGCACATAACACCCTTGTCTGAGCATCTCAGCACCAGGGCCTGCACCTGCACCTCCCGCCCGGCCCCAGGGCACAGATGGGACACGAAGGGGCCATTGACAGGGACTACAGCAGGCCTGCCTGTCTGAGGAGGGACGTGGATCCGGGAAGTCGAGGCAGCCTGTGGTTCAGTCTTCAAATTAAAGGGAAAGTGGAAGTTTGAATAAGAGTGGGAATTCTGTGGAGGTTTTATTGAGTGCTGCTGTCCCTTCCTTGTCCCAGGGGCTGGGGGTAACACCAGTTGCTGGAGGTGTGGGACGGCCCTGGGCTGGGCCGCGTGTCCCTGTGGCTGGCTGCAGCGCCACTGGACGCTTTCTGGGCAGGATTTTAAATCCAGGCAGCTGGAAGTGTTTGGGTTTGAACAACACATTCTGCCCTGTTGACACGACCTTTTCCAGCACAGTCTTCTTGAGGGTGTTTGTGATGTTTTAACCGTTGCTTGCAACCTTAAGCCTGCAGTTTTGAGGGCAGGGGCTGCAGGTGGCTCTGGAGGGTGGGGGCACACCTCCTTTCTCGTCCAGTGGGTGTGCTGTTCCTGCGGTGCACTGAGGTCTCGGGTCACGCCTCTGTGGAGGAGACATCCTAGGGCATGCTTGTGCCTCCCTGCTAGTGGCCCTCGCCATCAGTGTGGTATCCTGCGGTCCCCTGGTGCTGGTCACAGGCCTGAGTGCTGCATACCCGCACCTGTGCAGCCGCAGCTCAAGGGGGTGGAGGAAGGAAGCCCAAGTCTGGCAGGGAGTGACGAGGCCAGGTGAGGTGGCAGCCCTAGGCAGGCACACTGAGGCTGCACTGGAGTGCGTGGCCCTCATGCCAAGGCCTCACAGTCGCCCGTGTGCGCAGCAGGAGCGTAGGGCAGGGCGGGTGGCCTCGGGAGCAGCCCTGTGTGTGCCCAGGCCTGGGCTCCGTGCAGACAAGCCTGGGCACCGAGCACACTGCATGCTGGACACTGTCAACCCTGGTTCTCCAGACACAGGTGTGGCCACCCACCTAGGCAGCCCCGGCTGTGTCCTTGGGCCACCACTCAAGGTTCCTGCAGTCCCACGCTGTGGATCCTGTGCCGCTGTCTTTGGAGCATTCAGTCCCCATCTTGGCCTCGCTGGATCCTGGGGTCTGACCAGCAGGTGTCCTGCACCTGTGTGGCCGTGGCTCACGCCTCCAGGCATCCCAGGACTGAAGGGGCTGCTGCTGGGGCCCAGCCTGCCCTCTGCCGTAGGGGGTGTCATCCTGCAGTGTGCTTCTCTCCAGAAGAAAATAAAACACTAGAGCAGAGCCCGGCGTGTGCGTGTGGTCTTTGGGGGAGCACCGTGCCGAGCCCTCAGGCCTGTGCTGCTGCACACAGTGGTTGCCTGGAGGTGTGGGTGTGGGGACCTCAGGAACTGATACGCCTTTGCTCCGCCAGTGTGACTCGGCCCCTGGTCCAGGGCTCCCTGTGGTCCCCTGGCCTGACTCAGGGTGAGGATGGGCCTCCCTGTGTCCCCAGGCATTGCCCAGGGCTCTCTGAGGCCCCCAGCCTGACTGGGCCTGGCCTGATGTCCTGTGGCCGTCACTGGGTGTGGCTGGTCTAGCTGACCCTGGGTGTGGGGGAGTCCGGCGAGACTTTTCAGTGTCCCCCAGGCTGCCCACTAGAGCCTGGGATGAATGGCCCAGGGCTTCCTTCCCAGGGGTGTCCTGCTCAGCTGGGCTCAAGGGTGCAGGAAGGCCCCCAGGCCAGAGGTGGCCTTTTCCATCCAGCCCTTGGGGCAGCCCCATCAGACCCAGATGGCGACAAGAGCGGTGCTCACAGATCTCTGCCTCGCAAGAACAAGTTTATTTGGAATGTGCTCTTAGGCGGCAGTGGCTTCCTGGGAAGGCGTGGGTCCTGTGGGCACGGGGGGCATCTCACATCTCCCGTCCCGCTCTGCTCTTTGCTATATATGGTGCTCACCCTGCACAGGTGCCCCCACCACCCTACCAGCCCTGTCTCCCCTTCCTGGTCTCTGCTCCAGATCTCAAGGCCTTGCCTGGGACAGGATGGGGGCGAGTTGTGGGCAGGGGCACCTGCCCTTGTCCCTTGACCCGTGACCCCATGCCTCTATTCTCCACAGCGTTGGCGCCCGCACACACAGCTGTGGACCACCTGCACGGTGAGCGTGAGCGGCTGGCCGGGTGCACTGGGGTCCCGGCAGGGCAGCGGGAGCTCCTGCATGTGGGAGCTGAGGGGCTGGCAGCAGCCGCAGTGGACATCCAGCTGCTGGGTGGTGACATTGAAGCTGCGGAGAGTGGAGAGGGGCAGGTGAGATGGCCCTGGGACGGGAGCCTCAAGGGTACTTTCTGATGACCTCTGCTCCAGGGCAGGCATGGCCAAGCGTGTGGCACCCAGGGATCTGCCAGAGCACTTGGGCCCTGTGGGAAGAGGACTGGAGCCGCTCACCTGGCAGAGGAGGCGCAGACGCCCTCGCAGTGGGTCAGGGTCACGTTGGCGGTGCAGCCCTGGTGGGTGACCTCCTGTTTTCGCTCCCTCACGCTGCAGGGCTCTGGGGTTGAGGGGAAGAGTCAGACCAGTGGGGCAGATCCCAGGTGGTGAACAGAAGGATTCCTGCCCTCCCAGCCAGGCCCAGGCCCAGACCCTGGCTCTACAGGGCGCACTGCCCAGGGAGCTAGAGCCTCCTGCACATAGGACTTGGTGAGGCCCAGGAGAGGCTGTCCCCGGCCCGGGGGCTGGAGGTGAGGAGGGAGATTCCCTGCTGTCCGGCTAAAGGGATGGAGAACCCCTTGCCTTGAGCCCCTGGAAGGGCAGGGTGGGGACCAGGACCCCCTCAGCACAGAGCACGGGGTGGGTGGACATGGGGGGCAGCATTGTTGGCCTGGTAAATGCCAGTGTGGGACTTGGATTAAAAAGGTGAAGGAAACAGACTAGGGGAAGTAAAAGCTGGGTCTGGAGGTGTGCATCTGTAATCCCAGCACTGAGAGGCTGAGGGAGGAGGGTCTCAAGTTCAAAGCCAGCCTGGGCAATTTAGTGAGACCTGTCTTAGAAGGGCTGAGGAGGTAGCTCAGGGGCCCTTTTCAAGCCCTAGTACTTCCAAATTGAATTAATTAATCAGTAACAAAGTTAGTAAAGGATCTGGGAACAGGAATGATGTTCTGCTCGGTGTCTTCTCAGCAGGGCCACCCTGCGTGCATCTCCACAAAGGACTGAGCGGGGAGGCAGGTGGGGAAGCAGCCTCGTGCCCCCCGGCTTCCTCCTGCTCTATCCCCTGCTCCCCAAGGTTGCTTCCTTAGGAAATACGGGCTTCCCAATCCCCTTCTGCAGCTGTGACAAGCCCTCTGCCCTGACAGTATAGAGCACATCCTGCCTGGGTAGCTGTAGGGTGTTGAGGGCAGGCCTGGCACAAGCCTTGTGCTCAGGAGCCGGGGTGGGTCCTGTGCAGGGCAGGCAGGGGCGCACTGCGGGGCACTGCGCCTGTCCCTGCCCAGCCTGCTCTGGGTACCTGTACTGGGCCTCCACCTCCACCTGGCTGTCCTTTCCTTGGGCTCCCAAGGCAGGTGACATTCCTTGAGCCTGGCCCCCTGTCAGCCTTCACGTGTTGTTAAGTACCCCAAGAGTTGAGTGGAGAAAGCTTCTTGGGGAAGGTGGCAGTGCCAGCGGGGGTCATGACTGCAGGACAGAGGTCACAGGGAGGAGTGAGCCAGGAGCAAGGCACTGGTGCAGAAGCCGGGTAGGACAGGCCGTCCTGCAGACTGAGCTGGGCTCAGGAATACACAACAGGCTGCAGCAGGAGAGCCCAGGCCCCCGGGGGAGAGACGGTGCCGCGCTCTCCAGAGCTAGCAGGGTGCCACTTACCTGTAGAGCCTGTGGGAGAGGTCACCAGAGAGGACATCCAGGGGCTCTCAGTGGACAGCACCTCTGAGGTGGTGGGCAAGGTGGTGGGGGATGAAATTGAGCCGTACAGGAACGTGGATGTGGGCAGCTGGGTGACCACAGGGTGCCGAGTGGTGAGGTTGGTGGATGGAGAATGCGGGGAGGCTATGGTCCCCAAGGTTGAAGACACCAGGCCAGACACAGGGGCCATGGTGGTAAGAGCGGTGGCCTGCAAGGTGGTGGCCAGAGAGGAGAGAGTAGAAGGCGTGGGGACCTCGGACGTGGTCCTGGATGTGGCTAGAGAGCCTGTGCTGGAGGCCAGGGAGGGGGACAGTGGCACAGTGGACGTGGTCAGAGGAGAGAGGACAGGCAAGGTGACAGACGGGAAAATGGAGGGAGGCAGCGGAGAGGGTCCGGGGGAAAGAGACACAGGGAGAGACGCTGTGGTGGGTCCGGTGGAAGGAGGGACCGTGCTGGAGGTGAGTGAAGTTCGGGGGGCAGTCCCAGAAGAGGGTGAGAGAGGTGTGGAGGAGGAAGCGAAGGTGGAGGAGGAGGAGGAGGAGGAGGGAGGGCTACGGAAGGTGTGCGAAGTCTCCAGGGGAACGGTAGAGGAATACGGAAAATTAGTGGGAGAGAGAGAAGTTGTTGAAAGGCTGGGGTGTGGAGACATAGGGGTTGAAAGAGACACAGGCAAAGGGCTGAGGCTGGAGGTGAGGGGCAGGGAAGAGGTGAGGCTGCCTGCGGGGGACGAAGTGTGTGTGTGTGTGGCGGCTGTGGAGGTTGTGGACAGTGCAGGGACGGACTGTGAACTGCGAGTGCTGATGACTGTGGTGAGACTACTACCAGGCAATGCAGAAAACGCCGGGGGGAGACCGGCTGGGGTGCTGGACCTCTGAGGAGTCGGTGAGAGCAATGACATGGTGACTGATGGAGCATGACTCGGTGAGATTGGGGACCCCGATGTGGAGGGCAAGGTGGCTGTGGTCTGGAGGGGTGTTCCTGAGGTGGGTGTGGGGAGTGGAGTGTGGGAGATGGACACTGTGGGGGACGAGTGTGTGGAGAGTGTGGTGTGGGCACTGCTGGGTGTGGCAGAGGTGGTAAGGACCACTGTGGTGCCAGTTGGTGTGCTGCTGCTGTAGGAGGAGATGGTGGTAGCATGGGCTGATGTGGATTCCTGGTGGGGTGTGGAGGAAGGTTGTGTGACTTGGACAGGCGATGTCCTGGCTGTGCTGAATGACATGTGGGCCTCGGTGGTGGAAGCTGTGTTCGTGGTTAGTGGTGGTGCAGCGTGTGTGGTTCCTGTAGCCACGGAGGCTGGATGGGTAGCAGCAGT
>RJWM01020456.1:0-37835 GCA_004363535.1 Dasyprocta punctata
ATTTTGCAGGGTACATCAATCTGGGTTGGAAGTTATTTTCCTTCAGGGCTTGAAATATTTCACTCCAAGCTCTTCTTGACCTGATGATTTGTGTTGAGAAGTCTGTCATGATTCTGATGGGCCTTCCTTTGTAGGTAATCTGTCTCTTTTCTCTAATAGCTTTTAATATTTTGTTTTTGTGTTGAATTTCTGGAATCTTCATTATTATATGTCTGGGTGTAGGCCTATTTTGGTCAAGTTTAGCTGGAGTTCTATATGCTTCACTTATCTGAAAGTCTCTTCCTGTTCCCATGTTTGGAAAATTTTCTGAAATTAATTCTGTAAATAGGCTTTTAATTTGGTTTGTATTGACCTCTGCTTTTTCACTCACACCTTTTATTCATAAATTGTATTTCCTTGGGTTGTCTTGCAGCCGTTGCACTGCCACTTCCAGATTTCTTATTATTTTTAGCAAGTCTTTCCTTTCTCTCTCCCAGGCTGCCATTTTTTCTTCCAGATATGAAAGACTATCTTTAGTTTCCTTCAGGTGGTTCTGCCAACTTTTATTGGAGTCTTTGAGTTCCTGGTAGTCTCTCTGAATCTGATTGATGCATTCTAAGTCTTTATTTGTTTCATTGTAATTTTCCTTTGATTTTCCATCCTCCACCTTTCCGGCTATGTCTCCTTTAGAGGTGTTTAGCAACTCACCTACTATGTATTTCATTTCAATTCTCAGTTGGGCTAACAGTGCCGCTTTAATTTCTTTTATAGCTTCATGGAGTTGTCTCCCCACTTCAGTTGTCATTTCCTCTGAGAGTTTAACTTTTGGACTCCCGACCTTTTCTGCGTTTGCTTCTCCTGGATTTGTTCTGCTTGTATCAGAGTGCGGAGAGCGCCCTCTACCTTTCCATCTTGGCATTTTCCTGGGCTATTCAGGGATCTTCTAATTTCTCTGCTGTAAGCTGGTGTTGGTCCACTGCCTTTCTACAGCCTGTTTCCGCTCCACAGATGTCTGGTACAGTGCGCAAGGATGGGGCCACTGCCTGGGAACCCTTACCAGACCATCCGCCAAACTTCCTCTATCACCCCCAGGACGCCTGTGCAGATTCTGCCAGGACCCTCCAGGTCCCGGTGTGAACAAGGAACCGTGCCTAACTAGGTGTGATTCTGGTCTCAAGATGGATGCCTGTCCCTCGCTGTCCCTCGGGGGTGGGGGGCTGGGGCCCACCGGGTTCACTCACTAGCCTGCTCATGACCGCCTCTTTCCACAATCGATCGCTGCCTCCACCGTCACCACTGCAGCTGCAGCAATTCAATCGTGCATCACCAGCACTTCAGTCACACCTTCCCAGTTCGGGTCCCACCACCAACTGGACTTGGCTCCAGTCAAAGGTGCTGCCAGCCCCCATCTATGCCCGTTTATTTCTCCTTTTTTACTCTTTCCATGGGCCACTGTTCTCGTTCTAGACTCCTCCTGGGTCCAGAGGATCCATCTCCCTCTCCCTTCCTTCCCTCCATTATCATATCACTCTATATTCCAGCATTTGGATGGTATATTCCAGGGAGTCTCCTTATTGTGGTGTCATCTGGTCGGCCATTTTGCAGGAAGTCCCCTGTTAAACTTTCAATTAAATTAATGTTATATTTATGTTACATCTCGACTATCTAAATTAGAGGTTGGAAGATCATCATTACCACTAAAAGAAAAACTATGACATCTCTTAAATTGTCCTTCTTTATTCCTTGATCTATTCAAATCTGTCTTTTTCACTGCTTCCATGTTTATTTTAGTCAGACAGAAGTCTTCCCTTGTCATGATCCATAGTTCAACAGCCTTTGAGACCTAGCTTCTTTGGCAGCATCTCAGTTTATACTCCAGGAGCATTAGCTGGTTGGTGCTAGCACAGCTTCAGTGCACATAGTTTTATACACTGTGCTGCTTTCACTTTCCTTTCTTTCAAACAGTCCCCTTCTCAAAGTGTTTTTCTTTCCTCTCTTACCCCTTTAACCTATTCAATCTCTATTTGTACTTTAATATTCAGACAGGGCATTACCAGGAATACATCTCTGCCTATCCCTCAACTGGATGAGGTGATCTGCCAATACATCTTGCATGTAAGTGTTTCACAGCACTTACTGGACTACTTATCAAACTCTGTGCCTATTTTTCTTCTCAAGACTGCAGGGATAGGACTGGGACTTCTCCTTATCTCAGGTTTTGCATATATCCTGGCATATAGCAAGTATACTGAGAGAACTGAGGTTGCATGTCACCCAAGGAATGGAGACTGTCTTGATCTAGGGGGAAAAAAGGGATGTAGAATGGCTTGCTCCAAAGGGAAAAAATGAATATTTGGCTGGTGAGATGATCTGTGTTAAGTCAAGGAAAAAATTCTATTTCCTATTTATTAAAGGAGAGGAAGGGGGGAAAGTTCATAAGTTTGAAAATGAAGCAGAAAATCAATAATAATAATTCTAATAGGAACTATTGGGAGAAAATTCACCACTAGTCTTTCCTGTTTTTGAATATCAACTGAACAAAAGTACCAATAGATTTTGTTCCTTTCAATTACATTGTACAGCAAACAGCCTTAGAAAACAGCCTTCTTCCAGAGAAGAAAGCAGATTCTTTGTAGTGCAGAACAGTGAAGTAATGGCTTTCTCTGGAGCAAAAGTCAAACAGAATTGCTTGCAGTCCACTCTAAAGAATGGTGTTTTCCTGATCTTTGGGCTCCTTAGTTGTAATAAAACCCACTGTGTGTGCAACATCCACCTGGGTTGCCCATTTCATCCCTGTGAGATGTAAAAGACAGAAGGCCAGATGCAAACACAAATTTTATATCTCATGCTGAATGATAAGCAATGAAGACCTTTATCTGTGATCCAAGAGTTTTATGTCTTCTGCCAACATAACATCCACAAAAGGGTTGCAGAGTAACATTTTAGCTGGAAAATAGGGTAAAATCTCAGATCTTTTGAAAGGAATGAGAAGGAGAATAAAAAATAGGTAATAAAGTAAAAGTGAGAACCATTTCAAAGATGGACAGTCTAGATACATGGGTCAGGTTTGAATGGTTGTCTAAATTTGCTAACAGAAGGGGCTACTGGGAAAAGAGTTAAGAAATGGAAAGGAGCTGAAAAGAAAAGTGATCTCAATAACAGCATTTGCCTTTCATTCCAACTCTCCTACAAGAGTAAATCTGGAATAACCCAAGAGACAACCACTGATGAGACAAAAAAAATGTATTACAGCCTGAAATCTACTTTCAAAATCTTGGTTTTTCTCTCATCTTTGCTTTTGTAGGTTCCCCTTTCGGACAAAGCAAATACATGACTAACTTTGATGCCGATAATTTTCAGTTGAATTTCTTGGTGCTCTGTAGGACTTTCATTTGCACTCTGTAGCATTTAACACAAGTTCAGTGAGAATCTTCAGGGTAACCTACTTTTCCATTAAATGTCACAGCTCTTCAAAGAGGTTTTTATTGAGCAAACTTTTTCTTTCAGCCCCTTTAGCCTCTTAAGCCTCACAAGAGGTTAAGTCCAAGAAACGCTGGATCATTTAGTTTCTCAAATGCACTTGATCACAGAAACACTGTGAAGAGTAATTAGTTATGCATTATGGCAGTGTGGCCCTGCCTAAGCACACGTAGATGCAAAAAGGTCTTCAAAGAGATTATGCTAGCTTACAATAAATGTAGGAGAACTTTGTTAAACATTTTCATCAAGTCAGCTGATCATTATTTGAACTTCTAAGAGCAAAGTGCCATCCTCACTGTTTTTCTTTATTTCCTTTTCAAAAAGAAAAAAATGCTTTTACTTATTATTTTTTCACACTTCATCTTCTCAAGCTAGTCAGATTCACTTCCCACTTCCTTTTCCTACAAATTTAAATATATAACTTTACAAGACCAGGAGCTGAGATGGAGGAAATTGGTCACAGTTCATAGAAGTCACCCCTGGGAAGTAGGAAATGATCTTACAAGAACATGGCTGTTGTTTTAATCATTCTCTGTATTTGCAAGCTCTCCTTATAAAGAAAAATGTATTATATTGGTTTCTGGACGTTCTTGGTACTAGTTTTTGATTCATTGAACAATCTGCCTATGCTCTGCAAACCAAGCATGTGCTACTGAAAGAAAGATAATGAACGTAAATAAGACACACAATAAAAAAGTAAAATCTGGAAACTTCCCATGTGCCTATAGAATTGTTCAACTGACTATCAGAGGAAAAGATATTTGATTTAAATAAAAACGAGTGGGTCTAACATTTCTGTATCAACATTTTTTACATTTGTCTTGAAAAAGCAATGGTTATATAGTTTATTACAAACCTACACAACAGCTGGAAGGATAGAGGTGGGAATCACCAACCTGAATTTCTAAAATCACCAGACTTTCACTCCAAAGTAAACATAATGCTAAATAATTTGGCATAAAAGAGATTTTTCCACAAAGACAATCTTATCTTTCCTTTCCATCAGCCCTACTGCTGCTACTTGAAGCCAGTCTGACACATCAGGTCCCACTTCCAGATGGAACAGCCACCTGGGATCCACTTGGCTTCATCCAACTAGCTTCGCCTTTGTCTCTATCCCGTTCCTAAAAGGAATTTACAGCTTCTAATGGTTCTAACCTTGTGCCTTAGACTTTTTGTTTTTTTTAAGGACTTAGAAGTCTTAGTAAAATCTGCACAAATCATAAGAAGTCTATGGCATTTTTGCGGGATTTAAATGATGATGATAAGAATAATAAAGCTGATACTAACAAGTAACACTTATTGAGTAGTTTCCTCAAGTCACATACTATGCTAGGTATTAGTGCTTGAAGTTTGTGGTATCATATACCATTTGATTCTCACAGCAGTCATGTGGGATAGATACTATTAGCCCCATTTTATGAAATGAGAAAATGAAGGCAGACCAATTAAGTAATTTACCAAGTGGTATGAAGCTAGGAAATAGTGGAATCAATTGTAAATCTTGTAAATCATTTTAAATTTCTACAATGTTGAGCTGCTTATCAAAGTTTTAGGCAAGAGTTTAATCTCATCCCTAAGCCCTGGAAGATAGACCATTGAATGAATCGTTCTAAAAGGAAAAGGGCTGGAAGAGAGGTTGTGTCCAAGTCTTGCAGAGAATTAAAAATCAGAAAGATAGGATTGGGGTCATACAATGAAAATGAAAAAAAATTCTGTTAAAAAATATTTATTGAGGATTTATTATGTACTAGTAGGGCTAAATGGTGAGCAAAACCAGACTTCGCTCTACCCTTGACTCTTACATACTAATGGAGAAAACTGCATCAAATGGATATAAAATTACAACTGTGATACATGCTATGAAGGAGAAAATAGCACAGCATTATGAGAGTGTATAATAGGATTTTATGGGGACTGAAGGTAAGGGAAGACTTCCCCAATGGAAGAAGACTTAACATGAAATTTGAGGTGTTAACACTAAGGTGATAGCTAAGTGAAAAGAAAGAAAAATAGCCCAGGCAACAAGACCAATTTGAGGAGAAATCATGATGAGTAGAAAACAGGTACTACCCAACAGTAAGGCAGGAGTCATTCAAAAAGTGAGTAAGGAAACCAGAAAAAACACTGCACCCCTTTAAGTCAGGAGTGGGAGTTGGAGAAGTGGTGGCAGAAAGGTAGATATAACCAGATTACCATTTTGAAATCATCCAGGCTGCAGTGAAGAAACAAAATTGAAAGGAATACAACTGGTTTTAAGTAACCCAGCAAGGACATACTTACAACCATAGTCCAGGAATGAAATAACTAGCTTTAATTAAAATTGTGGAAATGGAGATGTTTAGATACAATTGGCAGCAACTGATAATGATGGACTAGATATGAAAGAAGAAGGTTTCATAGATGCCTTCCAGATTCTGGCTTCTGCAGTTAAAACAATGATGTCATACACACAGACAACAATGTAATTAGACCAGGTGTGAGTGAAAGAGAGCACTGAGATTGACTATCATCTCTCCTGGTTCTGGCATAATCATGCTATGTTTTTGTATCTCAACAAAATATCTCATCTTCTCAGTCTGTGGTTCAAGATCAGTGATTTATTTACTGTTTCTCATTTGCAAAGTGTGCGGTTAAACACTAAAGCCAGTGCTTCCATGAGTTCCCTTACTTGGAATGATCTTCTGTTCTAGGTGATTCCGTCTTATTATCCTCTGAATCCTAGTTTAGACATCTAAAATCCCTTCCATAGCATTTCAGATTTTTTTAAATTTGGATGCTACTGTCCATTAGATTAGAAGATTTTAGGACCCCAAAAATGAAATTTATATTCATGTCAATGAGATAACTTTCTCACAGTTGCCTACTGGATGAAGGCAGAGTTAAAATGAGAAGTCTGATCTCTGCTCAAAGTAGTCATAGTCTAAAACATCATTCTGTACTTCCTGTCTATGTCTATCTGCCACACTGATATTGTTAAGGGCAGGAATCACTGCTTTTTTGCAGTTGTTTGCGATGCTCATTAGTAAAAAATGTGGAGACAGTTAAACTGTTTACTGTGAATCAGGAAAATGAGTCTGAATTACAATTCTGCTGTCTGCCTGTGAACCTTCTGCCAGTTGGAGAGTCTATAAAAGATCCAATGAGAACAATGTTCAGCAAGGGAGAGGTAGAGAGCCATGCTGTCCACAGCAAATCATTTGTGTCTCTTTGAGTTTGTAAAATCAGGTGAAGAAGAAAAACAAGATAGTTGTGATTGATTCAGGGAGGTAGTGGTTTCCTGGACAACTTCACTGACAGCAAGCCAGAATTAATGTGCCGTGGTGCCACTGTTTCTAGAGAATGAAGAGATGTGAAATTCTAAGCAGCTTTATCCTTGGAAGCCATGTTTTAGAGTCCTGTGAGGACTTCAGAGGATGGTAGTTTTTCCTTCTGGCATGCAGAAGAACTTTCATATTTTTGGTCCACACATCTGTATTTAAGCATACACATATGCTCACCCATTAGGAAAGGTTAAAAATTTGTACTCAAAATTATCAAAGTATAATTTTCAAAAAGTTAAAAATACAATTTTTATACAAATATATAGTGATCACATGTTAATTCATGAGTGATAAGACAGACAAGATAGCAAAACCTGTACAAAGGCAGATAAAGAAATTAAGGGAGCAATAATGTGACCATTAACCTTAATTTGTCAGCTTCACTGGATTAAAGAATATCTTGTAGATTAGTAAAGCATCCTCCTAGGTATGTCTGGGTGAGTCATGGAAGTGTGACCTTGGGTACATTATGGTCTCTAGCCTGTTTTTCTCAGGGACTGCTAGCCTGCTCTGTTCCCCAACTGCCACTAAGCAACTCTCCTCTACCACACCCTCCCACCATGATGTTTCTGCATTGGAGACACTTATGAACTGAATTTCCCCAAACTTCAAACTAACTTAAATCTTTATTCCTCTAAATTGTGTGTCAGGCATTGTATTCAGCAAATGGAATGCTGACTAACACATATAAGCAGTGGGAAAATATGCTGGACTAAATTGCTAAATTAGTTCATGTTCTGCTAGCCAATAAAATCATAGGCATAGAGTTTTCTTCTTTGCTGGACATGAATCATTTTTGTCTCTACTACACAAAAACCATCTGTGCAGTCTCTCAGTTTTCTACAAGTCAGCATCTAACTTTACCACATCCAAAACTAAACAACAAGTAATAATCAAAGTTACATTAACATAGAATCAGATAGTCTCTTAGATATTTAAAAGATATCTAGTTTTTATTTGGCTGGTTTCCACATTTTGGAAAATTTTTCCTAACAGAAGAATCACAAGACCAAAAATGATATACACACTAGTATTCCAAGATACCCCAAACATATGTGTTAGGTGACAAAGGGAAAAGGGGTTGGTGGGGAAAGAAGGAAAATGGATCCAGGATCTAGAGATTATTCTTAAATTAGTCTCTGATTGAGAAGATTTCTCCTGTTAAGAAAAGAGTAAATCCTGCCTTGCCATCTTAGTTACTGTTCTTGTTGCTGAGACAAAATGCTTGACACACAAAGTTGAAGGTTTATTTAGCTCACATTTTGTAGAGGTTTTAGTCCATAACTGCTGTCTCAAAGGCAGAGTGGCAAGTGGCAGAGTAGTAACAGTTTACAGTAGTGAGAAACAGCAAAAGCAAAAGCAGGAGAGGGAGAAAGAGAAGGCAAGCCTCTTTCTGTTCCTTACATTGTATGCAGGCTACTGGGATTAGGGTGATGCCAATCCAATCAGTGGACTGATCCAATAATCACTCACCCTTAACCTCAATACCCTTAATTCCAGCATTGTACTATGAATCAATCACACACTCTAGATTCAGCTACTTCTGGAAAAAAAAAGAGAAGATATTCTACTGCATGAGGTTTTGGGGAGACATCTAGACACAAACCATAACACTTGACATTTTTGCCACAAGTCTTCCTGGTAGAGATCTAAATGATACTCTTCTTCACACATGTCTGTTAGTGTATGTCATCTGACAAACTCTATAGACTGCAAGGGTATTTCATCAGGTTTGCTGGTTCCTTCATTCATTGCATTTCATTTCATTCATTTATTCACAACTCAGGCACTGTGTTAGATGGCAGGGATATAATAGAATGAAGAAACATATTATCTGCACTCAGAATTCACACTCTAGCCTTGACTGAGATAAGCAAGAAAAGAGCGAAGAAATGCATGTAATAATAATGTATTTCGAGAGTATTCTTCTGTGATAGAGAGTAGAAAGAGGGATCAGCTTTGAGTAGTTTGTTCACTTAGACCTCTTTAAAGACACAGCATTTTTAAACTGAGGACCAAGGAATGAGAAGGTGCCAGCCATGAGGAGTGATATTTCCGGTACTGGAAACAATTAATGCACAGACCATAAGGATAAGAAGTTCCTCATGTTCTAGAATCTGTGTAAAGTCCAGAGAGTATGAAGGAAGGAGATAAGGGAGAGAGTAACACAAGGGAAGACTAGATAGGTGATGGAGGCAAAATTGTGAAAGCCTTTGCAGTAAGAAATTTTGAATTTATTCCAAAACAAACAGAAAGCCTTTAAAGGTTGTTTGTTTGCTGCAGTTAAGCAACTCAATTTGTATTTTAGATGATCAATTATGATTGTAGTTAAAATGATCATTCATGGAGGACAGATTATGGAAGTCAGTCTGAAAATGGGGAAACCACTTGGGAGTTCACTACAGTGCTCAGACAAGATATGAAACCAATGTGATGATTACAGAGACAATGAATAGTGGATGGATTTGAGAAGTATTTTGGAGGTAGGAGCTTTGCGGTTAGTTTGGGGAAATATGAAACAAAGAAATGAAAAATGACTCCTAGGTTATTTAATTAGTGATACATCACAGCACAGTTTATTGATATGAATAAGATAGTGGTCCAGGGAATGAATAGAGGAGGAATTGAGATGATTTGGGTAGGAAATAATCAAGAATTCCAGTTTGGACTCATTAAACTTTCCAGATCAGGCAGAATGTGATATATCCAGGTATTAAGTAAGCAGTTGGATACAAGTCAGGAATTCAAGGAAGAGATCCAGACTTCAGGTTCACTCAGAAGTCTCAGCATGTCAATATGTATTTTTCTGAGAAAAAAGAAAGTCTTCAAAGGCAAAAGTGCAGACAAGAGGACCCAGGCCTTAGAGACATATGCTAATATGCCAAAAGGCTCACATTTCTATGTCTCTTTTTTCTGAAACCACTTATTCATATCATGAGTAAGTCTATTTCCACTGTGGATTGTTCTTAGTGACTGTTGTCTTATTTTCACGTTATTAGGTATGGTGACAGACAGATGATTCCAACTATGTAGATTTTGGAAACATTCTCCATTTTCAATTCAATATTGCTGAACCCTCAAAAAATAATACATAAGTAATACTTTTCTTCTCTTTGGGCCTCCAAACACTTATCTGGAAACCTCTTCCTTATTTATCAAGAATTATCTCAGGAAAAAAAACAGTGGTAGGAAATGTGAGGATATAGGGCAAAAGAGTGGAAAGGAAACCCTTCCTTACCTCTTCTTCTTCAAGGAGAATGAGCCGAACCACAACAATGTGAATTGCATTTCCAATGCTTGGGTTATGAAACAACCCGGTAACCTGGGATCAGAAATAGAAAATCATGAATAAATAATATTTATCCATGTCAGAGGGGGAAAACAGCACTGTAATGCCTTAAGTAAACAGTTCATAAATTCTTGGCATAGTTCAAAGAAGAATAAGGTATGCCCATAGCTCAACCTCACTCATGATACTTATTTAAAGATAAATTTTCAAGGTGATTGATTGGCTGCATGTTTAAGGTATTTATGCCTTTCTTTTCTTTGACCTTTTTCCTAACTCAAGGCTTCACCCTCTTTTATTTTCAGTCACCCAAGTGAATACTTTTCTCTATCTCAAGAGGACAGATGCCCTCTCTGTGAAGACAGAACACATCAATAGTGTAAAGATGTTTAAAAATAAAGATTGCAGTATAACTTCATTCAATTCACACTCTACCTTGAGGAAATCATGTTCCAGTTCTTTTTGCCTCAGATTATCATTTATATACCTCCATAAACAATCATTGAAACCTATTAAAAGGACTGAATCACTATATAAATATCAAATAGAATTATGCAAGTGATAAATCATAATTTTTCCATGTATACATATTAAGGAAAAGACTAATTGGTCCTCAATTTCCATTGTCATTCACTTAGGGGATAGACTCATATCTATGGAAAGAATTACACGTATAATAACTGCTGACCAGTCTTCCCTCCCTCCTCCAAAGCCTGACATACCATATTCATTATGGTGAGGATGTAAGACTCCACATTCTCACTCCCATGATACTCGATCATCTTTGTGTCAGCCACCACCAGTGTCTCCACCCATCTCTCCTTGCTGATGGAACGCTGAGAACGTCTTCTGCCTGGCAAGTTGTTGTTCCTCTCCCATTTCTCTCGCTGAAGCTCCTGCTTCTTGGAGGTGTCAAGACTGTCTGGACATGAAGCAGAAGATAGTGGGCTAATTCGGCACATACATGTGACACATTATACATTTGAGTTTGTAACAATACAACGCTAAAAGTATAATCAATGCTTAATAATGTATGTGTACACTGTCTTATATACATAACTCAAATAGAAGAGAGCAATTTAAATGAATGTGAACAAAATAATTTAAATTTTAATTGACAGTTCAAAAAGTATTGCTTAAAAATAAACACGACCTATTTTGTTAAATATATCTTCTACTTTTAAAAAGATATTTTAAACAAGAATGGGATCTTCCACTTTCTTCTTCATGTTATTCAGTACCTACTGTGAGCAAAACAGTAAGCCAGGCTTTTAAATGCCAAACTATTTGTCCTCATGAGTGTTTGAAATGCATATTTGCAAATGTAGAAACATTCACAAAGCAGCTGTATAAATAACTTCCCTGAAGTCACATAGCTCATTGAGTCACATAGCCCATTCAGAAGTCCAGGAATTTCTCTGCACCAGATTAATACATTTTTCATATGGCCGCACTGTCTCTCACAGCTCCCAAGGAGGAAACCAGGTATGAAACTAGAGAACACGTAAGCTAGAAAACTCCAGTGGGTATGGAGCATCCTGCTTTAAGAAAGCAAAAAAGAGCTTCAAATGACCCAAAGAATGAAAGTAAATGATCAAGCCAAGTAAGTGGCTTCAGTGTGAAGGTTTAATATATGAGATCATGGATGGGGAGGCAAAATCCAGAAGAAGCTATAGAATCCTCATGACTGTGGTTGTCATCTCACCCAGGTTGAATGGCCATTTATGTTTTTTAACACCCATAGCCTTTATAACTTTTATCCAGAGTGTATGGTTATCTATCAGATGGAATTTTCTTATAGACATTGGGTGCTTTTATATCAGGTTTTTGGGTAACAATCGTTGATGGGCCTTTTGCCCCAATTTTTGATATATTTGAGAAGCACTTGACTGATTTTAGGTTTTCAGGCAGGGCAACCTTGGGGAAAGACCATGGCAACTCATTCATTTGGGCTGACAGTCCAATTTTTCCTCAGTCAAAGTGTGGGCATTTATATGTTAAATACACTTACAAGGAACTGCTGATAGTCATCTCAGATGAGCATTAGATGATACCATCTGACAGGATAAGCATAGCCATGGAGCAGAAGTTTCAGTGTATGTGTGGTGGTGGTGGTGGTGGTGGGGCTCTATGACCAAATGCAGGCAGTGTTTAACTGAAATCAGTTCAACTGACTGGAAGTAGACTAGTCAGAAGTGGGGGATAAAACTGTTGGCAGCAACTGTGGCAGTTGACAAGGGTGGGAAGGCAGAATTCTCAGGAAGAACGGGCCTCTTCTTCTTCTTCTTCTTCTTCTTCTTCTTCTTCTTCTTCTTCTTCTTCTTCTTCTTCTTCTTCTTTTTCAAGATGCAGGAAGTAGATTGGTTTCATTTTTAACTCCATAAAAGTCCTTTTCTTCTGCAGTCAGGGACTTTGGGTTTTGGCTAATTAATTCCTCTCTCTGACTTCCCACATGTGTGTTCTGTACCCTTGAATGATGGCACAACAGACAAAGGGTGGGTACCCGCACAGAGAGACCATTCAGATGCCCACCTGGCTGCACCCCTTGAAGGGACTTAGGTGCAACTTAGCTAAGGAGGGTGTGAGGTCTTGGTTATGCCACATGTCGATTGCCTCAGAGCCACAAGTGAGGTCCCAGTCAGCCATCATGATCAGCCCTTCCTAGTTTTGGTGCACAGATGGAGCAGCCTATTGCTTTTGCTGTCCATTCCACTCACTCACACTATCATTATCAGACACTCAGAGGTTAAACATTCCAACCCCCTTTCCCTTGAGGGCGGCCTTAACTAACAAAAGATGACCAAGCTCTTTTTCTGCTTAAACTGAGCAGGTCTGACAGACTGACTAACTGGGGTGCCCCACAGGGGTCTTACTGGAATCAAGCAGGCAGGCAGATAGACAGACTGACAGATGGATTGTGTCCTCCTCCCTTTGGGGTGCTAGGTGAACTGCTCAAACTGGGATCCAGGAATACTCCTCCAGACTTCTGAAAGAACTCAAGAAATATTGAGGATACACCTTACTGTCAGGACCTGGAGAGGTCTTTGCTCCGTCCACAAGGTACATAACCAATGACCAAAGAAATCAGCATGGTAAGTCTTTCTGGTTGATGTACCAGATGCAATGGCAAACAGAAACACTGAAACAACACCTAGAATTTGGAGGCAGATTTATTTATGCAGACAAGCATTAATGAGGATCATTCCCAGAATATCAGGCCCTGATCTCTGGTAGTCAAGGGCTTATATAGGATAAACAAGCAGAAAATACAGAGGCAAAATGGCTTGTCAGTTGAAGATTAGTTTTTACAATTTGCATCATAGTGACCAGCTATGCATCACAGTGACCAGCGATTTCCATGAGACAGAAACAACTGGAAGTAGAACAGGAACTATGACCTGATCAACTAACAAACTGAAGTACACTGGCTGAAGGGGCCATTTTGTGTTACAGATGCTCACCAGTAGGCACCTTTTCCTGTTGCAATGGTCTCTCCTTTCCTGAGCTGAGCCCCTCTATAAATTCCACTCACTCAGCATATAGAAGAAGGCACTATCTCAGTTTCCTCCACTGTGACAATTAAAATTGTATCCTCACCCATCTCCAGTGCACTTTACCTTTTGGACCCATTTACACTGATTTGCTCTGTGACCTTTCTTGGATCCTACATTCCACTGTCCATATGAAGTTAAAACACATTAGGTAATATTGACAAGAAAGGAAGGTAGGTAGGGAGGGAGGGAGGAAGGAAGGAAAGAAGGAAGGATTTTATCATGGTTTAAATAAATCCAAACTCTACTGTGAAGTTTGCTGAAAAAGAATAAAACTGTACTTTGATATAACACTTCTGAAAAATTAGAATTTTGTAAACATTAGAAGGAAGACACATGTATGTTTATAAACATGGAGATAATTAACCTTGTCCATGGTGGAACAATATTTCCTATTTTTCTTTTCACTTTGTATGGAGAAGTATGAACTCCCTAAGAAGTATCCAAATATTTAATCAATGATTTCTAACTTTCTCCACTCATCCTTATTCCACTATCAGCCTCTCATTCTTTTTCTGAAGCTCATGGGGGATGTTTTTAAACAGCTATCTACTCTGAAATCTCTCTGTGTAATTTGTGCAGCCAACCAGGTGGTCCCTTGTTTTCTGAAAGGGGGCACTGGCAGACTGGATTGACAGGAATCCTATCAGCATGGATTAGATGTGATCTTTGTTCAGTTCTGTAGTTCTCCACTGAGCTCAGAAACTGAGGAAATGGCTAACACCCTACTGCTCTCCTCTCACTTGACCCCCACAGTCTGGACATCCATCTCCTAGGTTCTGGTCCCCTCAAAGGGACTCCAGTTGGCTGCAGTTGGTGGAGATCAGTATGCAGCCCTTTCCTCAAAGCGGGGTCCTGAGCTCCAGGTTGCATCTTCTGGTCTACACCTAAGACTTCCTTGTCCTCTAAAGTACTCAGATATCTAAGTTTAAGGACTGACAGGAGGCTGGCACAGGTAAGAAATTAGCAGAAATAAAAAGGCAATTTCTGTTTTCCTTAGCCCTTGGTTTTTTTTCTCATTTTTCCTTTATTCTCCTCCATTTCAAGTTTTATCCCTCAATATTGATAAAGAGAATGGCTGTAGGATGAATGCTTGTGTCTCATTCAAATTCATACATTGACGCTCTAATCCTCAATGCAATAGTATTTGGAGGTGGGGTCTTTGGAAAGTAATCAGGCTTAAATGACAGTAAGGACCCTATATTGGGATTAATGTTTTAACAGAAAGAAGAAACACCAGAATCTCCCTCTCTCTTTTCCTCTCTCCCTTCATCTCCCTCTCCCTCTCCCTCTTCTTCTTTCTTTCCCTTTTTTCTCCCCCTGTGTATGCCTGCATGAGAACACATCAAAAAGGTAGCTATTTGCAAGTCAGGAAAAGGGTGCTCACAAATGCAAAATCTTCCTGCATTCTGATCTTGACTCCTAATCTCTACAAATTTGCAATAAATTTCTGCTGTTTAAAAAACCCGATCTATGACATTTTGTTACAGCAGTCCAAGCTAAGTAAGACAACAGTTTATTTATTTTTTAAAGGACATAAGCCCATCAAATTACTTTTAGCTTTCCAAGTAAGTTACTCAGGCATATGTCACTTTTAAATTTTTCAACAACACCTACATTAAGGGCTTGACAAGCTTTAGGCCCTATGCTAAGCACATGAAAATTCTACCAGATAAGCTAAATATTGCCATGTGGCATTGTATAAAAGAAGAAACTTATGCTCAAACACACTGGGCAATTTTCCAAAATTTTCACAATAAACAAAAAGCGTAGATCCAGTTAAGTCTTTCTGTTTCTACTAGATCAACCAGGAACATTTATACATGAGGTTTTATGGAGAGCTTCTACTTTACTCTTCTGCAAATAGTGAGAAAAAAAAAAAACTCTTACCCTTGTAAAGCAGCTGATCTAACTGTGAGTTATGTAAGATGAATACAAGACAACATCATTATTGAGTTTCAAATAATTCCCAAGGAGAGAGACATGAGTTCTATTAGTGACAGTGCCAAAGTTCAGCAGAAATTGAAGAATTTGAACCAGACGTTGTTGGGACAGACTGGGAAGATAGGGTTGCAATTTTCAGGGTTGATCCTGTCACATTCTGATGAAGTTGCCCCAGATTTGATGGAAATATTTCTGCAAAGCAATTCTAGGAAGTAAAAGAAGCCAGCTCTTCACATCTGTCTCAAAAGGCCTAAAAAACTTCTTACCATCCTTCAGGGCAGGTAAAGAATCAATCATTCTGGTAAGCTGCCTGATATACTCTCATCTCTATACACACACACACACACACACACACACACACACACACAATTTGTGCAGAGCCCCGTCTTCAGTGCCGGCAAGGCTCTAGGCATGCCTTGAGCAGACTTATACTGCTTTGGCTTCCTGTGACATGAGGAGCTCCCCAGTTTTCCTCTAAGCAGTTCTAAACTCTAAACAGCCACAGGCCATTTTCCTTAGCCTCTTCCCCAGCCTTATCACAAACCTGGCAATAGTGTCATCCAACAAATGTCTGCTGAACATATGAAAGAAGAAATGAAGATTACTCAGAACTGAGTTATGGGCTGCAAATAAGCAAGACTTGCAAGAGTTGTCTATTTTTTCCCAGTGATGACTTGTTTCAATTAGAGAATTCGCCACACTGAAACTGTGAAATATTCGCTTCAAGGAAAGAAATCTTGCCAAATGGCCAGTTTAAGTAAGGACAATTTCCAGTGCTGATCAAGGGTTGGCTTTCCTACACTTGAATTTATGTCCAGTATCAGTTCAGACACCCAGGACAGCCCTGCATGCTAACAGAGCAGAAGTCCTAAAGATCTACAGGAAATATATTTACTGAGGATTTTTCTTCCTCAAAATGCTTTAGGTAGTTCCTCACAAAGCTTTCTCATTTAGAGCTTTCACAAGCAGCACAGTTTATACCTACAACTGATCCCTCAACTCATGTTTCTCTGGAGACAGCTATGGATTGTACCTTGACAAAGCTGCACAGAGGAACAGAGTTCTAGGGAGTAAGTGAACCCAGACAATGGTGGACTTTGGAAATTACAGTTTCCTGTAAGTTCAGGGGTGATTTGAAGCATGCCAATAGTTTCCAGCATGAGCAATGAACTGCCTCTTCTGCTAAGAGAATGTCTCAAGGTTGTATCTCCTACTGTGCTTCCACTCTTGCCTCATTTGGTGTCTCTTCATCAAATATGTTGCCATATTTTCCAATAGATCTGGAAAAATACAAGGTTTTTATCAACTTGGTCAAAACAGACCACTCATTGGAAATTGGCCACTAATTAGATCTGCTACCTAGTTACAGGTTCAATTTCTCCTCACATGACCATATCAAGGTGAATTTTTCCAGTGCCTATTTTGCAGCTTCCAGAAAAGTGATGTCCAGAACCATTTCTTCTACCTTTAGGCAGGAAATTTGTAAAATATAACAACTCAGCAGCAATACAGCAACACAAACACTGACAGTCACCTGTGGTGAAATGCTTACCAAGAGTACAGCCCATGCTTACCATATTTTAGAGCCAGTTATATATCATTTAATTATTATAGTAATGATAGGAAGCAAGTTTTATTATTACCACTTTAAAACAAGAAAACAATAAGACAATGTCCTGGGTCTCTTGTGTAATACAGACAAGTACTATTCATGGAAGATGTCCTGACCCAGAGGCAGAGGCTGGAGAGGTGGCACCATGAAAAAAGAAAGACAACATCTAAGGCTTGCAAGATCTAGCTTGCCCCTATCCCAACCGACTGTTGACAACTGCTGATTCCTCATTTCTGAACCACTAGTGAATTGAACTGCTTGCAAACCCTTCAACCTTGGAAAAGTGTTCTTACCTCTTCCTTTATCTAATAAGGAAACCGAACTGAATTCCTACTTCGGTATTTATTTTAATCATGGAAACTCTTCAAAAAAAGAATATGCAGAAAACAAGGAAAAGGAAAACCCAGAGCTGCTGTGGTCACTGGAGTGTGGCAGATGGTCCTCATGGGGGAATTCCAAAAAACACAGCTTTAAGCCACCAGATGGTACCATCTCAGAGGGTCCACCAACTCTAGAGTTTTCCGAGTTGAAAAAATAAATGCACATTCTCACGGCCTCCATGTAGCTCAAGAGTTTGCTGCTAACACACATGTGCGACCAGAGTGCCTTCCTGGTGGGTAAAGCACTGTGCGGAATGACAGTGCTAGTGTATGTATCTGATAACAACAATAGCTACGCAGCCAAAAGAATCAGTTTCTTCAATTCAACTTTGGGTAAATTTGTAGTACTTCAGCTAGAAAGTTCACTTTCAATCTAACAATTGTTTACTTCCTTTGCCGTGAACCCCAAATATTTTTGCACTTACGTAGTAGACTATCCCTTTTTCAAAACTGGCCACTGTTTAAGTGGATACAGCTGTTTTTAAAGATAAATGAAGCAACAGGAATCTAACAATTGGCAATTAGTAAAAAAAAGTTTCTAATTTCTGGCTATTCAAACGTGAACTCTCCATTGATGAAAGTCTTCAAAAAGAGTTTATTCCTGCACAGTTATCTTTCATGTTAGGTAGGTAGTATCTGCCAGCTTCTTACATTGACAGCCTCCAAGTGGTAAATTGGGTGTACTATATACAAACTTCTCCCTGGTTTTGTTTGATTTCATGGTAGTATTAGGGATTGCACACAAGGGCACATAACTTCTCAATTACTCATTTCATCGACTAGACTCCAGGACATGAATAGACTTAAATTCTTCCATATCCCTCAGAAAATGAACATCTTGGTCAATAAATGTTAACTTGGCAAGACACCAATAATCAAGCTGAAAGTCAAGAGTAAAAAAAAATCAAAACTTTGAGCTAATCAGAGAAATATGACAGAGATCTTGAGCAAACATCTTCCCTCTTTCAGCACTAGCAATAATTCCACACTGATAAGAGTGTTTTTTAAAAAATATAGAGACCATATTTATATATATAGGAGCATGTCATAAATCTCTCTCTCTATATATACATGCATATATACAAGTATATATGCATGTATATATATGAACATATATGAACATTTTTACAGCTCTTTCCATATAGCAGTAATTTCACACAATATAACTTGCTGCAGGCCTATTTATTATAAAGACAGTATTATATTCATCAGGTTTCAAAATGTTCCAATTTGCTCCTAGCATATGTAGCCATTCTCTACCCAGAGCTCTAAGGCCAAAATGGGCACATTTATTTACATTTTTCTTTGTGGATAGTCTTTGTTGGTTAGTTGTTTTATTTAGTTTCTAGTACACCTTTCACTGATGGACACATTTTTCAGAGTTTCAGCCTTATGCAAATGTCTATTTCTAGCTCTCTACCTTCTATGGGCTCAGAAACTTGTTCCCAGTCTGCCACACATGGGCTCTTCAAGGGGGCATAATGGGAATGACACTGATGGCCACCACACGCACCCCAGCATACCCCCTGGGAGCAGCTCTCAGTCCGTAGTAAGTCACTCAAATCTTAACTTCTAGAATTACTGGCAGGCTCTCCTTAGATCTTTAAGGTATGAAATATTAAATTAAACTAAACAAATAAGCTCATCTGAGTAAGAGAAAATGTGCTTTGAGATTGCTACATAAAGTGGGAGCAAACCCCAAGCCTTGCCCTTTCAAATATCCACAACGACTAGCTGATGACCAGATTAGAGCAGATCCTAATCTTCCTGGTCCTTGGCAAACTGGAGGTTTAATTTGTGGGGACTCAGCTTGGGGATACAAACCACACATGACCTGCAGTGCGCTTTCTTTCCCACAGTCTGTCTTAAGCCATTTCAAATGAAGGTGGAAAATGCCCACAAATACAAATCCTTAAGCACCCTTGTCATTCTCCTTTCTCAAGTTTCCTGTAAACGACAGCTAAAAGGAGAGAGACAAGCATCCACAACAACCTTTAAGGAACTCTGGTGGTGGCGTGTGCTGGCTCAAATGGATTTTCTGGATATTTGCAGACAGCTAAAAGACTTGTCTCCCTTAATATGTCCCACAGAAGAAGAGCATTACAAGCACAATACTAAATTATTGTTTTGAGAATGTTAAGAAGCACAAAGCTCAATCTAACACATGACCAAGAAATAATTCTTCTGATTTCTTAAATGTTACATTCTCCTCTGTCTCTCTCTCTCTCTCTCTTTCTCTCTCTCTCTGTCTCTCTCTCTAGAGAGAAGTCAGAAGTTGAACCTTATCACAAACCATTCCAGAAGCTCACCATGCCTCATTTTTCTAATCCCAAATTGTCAAGTCTTCCTTTGAAACAAATATGTATTTACTAAGCATCCACCCTGATGGATGGAGGAAACAGCGGTGAGTAAAAATGGCATGGCCCCTGGCCTCCTGGAACCTGGAGTCTGGTGCTGCAGATTCACCATAAAGAAATGAGGCAAATTGTTTGGGGGTTTAGCTCAGGGATACAAGCACCTGCCTGGCAAGCATGAGGTTGTGAGTTCGATCCCCATTACAAAAAAGAAAAAGAAAAAGAAAAAGAAAAAAAAAGAAAAAACGAAAGGAGACAAATCAAGTAAAAATCTAGAGGTTGTAATACATGTTATGAAAGACCCAACAGGCTGCTTAATTAAATAGTAGGGTAAGGGAAAATGTCTCTAAATAGGGAGATCAGGAAAATTACTTTGAGGGAATGACATTTAAACTGAGACCTAGAGGATGAGAAGCCTGTGTGCAGACATGGGGAAAGAGTATCTCAGTCATAGAAAAGAGCAAATGTGGGATTCTAAGGCAGGACAAAGCTTAATGTATGCTGAAAATTATCATAAAGATTGGATGGCACATGATGAATGTGGGGGAAGGAGCCTGAAACACTACCCTGAACAAAAACGCAGGTCCAGGTAGTACACAGTCTTGAGGAAAGTTAACAGCAGACAGCACATTACAAATGCTGTGGTCATTTCTGTCTCTTCTTGCTTGCACTAAAGATTCCAATAACAACTTTCAAGTACTACATCCTACTTCTGGAGCAGCTCTGCCACCAGCTCAGGACACAATGTCCTTCATACTCACGTGACAGCCAGGGCAGAGACCAACTGGCCCATCAGGTTATTCACATAACCCTGAATCTGTGATGCTTAGATCTTGAAGGTTTTTCCAGAGCCTCAGGTGTTCAGAGGTGGAGCTTTCCATGGGTGATTGAATCATTGGAGTGCTCTTCTCATCATATCTATCTACATTCCTTGATGAGTTCACAGCTAAACATGCTGTTAGGACACTGGTCTGGTAGGAGGAGACAGTCACTGGAGGTGTGCCCTCTCAGGATGTATCTCTCACTGGTGCTCTTGGCTTGTGCTTTACTTTCTGGCAGCCATGAAGTGAGCAGCACTGTACCACCATGCCATCCTGCTATAGTTTCTGCCATCGAGCCAACCAAACTTAGACTGAATCCTCTCAAACTGCAAACTAATCTTATAATCTTTTCTTCCTTTAATTTACAGGTATTCAGAATTTAGTTTCTTTTTTAAATTTTATTTTAGAAAGAATAAAACCAAGCCAAACAAAACAGAATAAAGCCAATCAAAACAAGACAGTGCAATTGACACCAGATCTCAAAACAAGGCAATAGGAAATCAATAATGGTCACCACCATGCCTCCCACTATCCTCAAAACAGCTGCCCATACCTTCAGACATAGCAAAATCAAACAAAACAGAAACAGAATAGATCCAATAAAAACAAAACAATGACTGCAATACTCCAAAACAAGACAATAGTAAATCCAAAATGGCTACCATAACATATTTCGCCATCCCCAAAACAGCTGCCCATGCCTTCAGGTACAACAAAACCAAACAAGACAAAACAGAGCAAAACCCAACCAAACAAAACACTGAGAATGATACAGGACTTCAAAACAACGATAGGGAATCAACAGTAGTAACCACTTTCAGAAGGAGATTCCCCATATATGCTACACTGCATATTATCATCCTCTGAATAGACGATCAGACTACCGGCCTCAGGCCTGCAAAGTCAGTGAAACATTAAACATGACAAGCATCACGTTGTATTCTACCTCATTAGCTATCATCACAGCCTGTGTTTCTCCAGAGGTATTCAGAATTTTGACCCAGCCATAGGAATGCTGACCAATACAGCTCCCTTCTAGCCACACCTCCAATCTTCTCATCCAAATTACATGCAACTTTCCAAGGCACATTGTTGTCGATTGCCCCCAGAGGGGACAACCTTGAACAACGCGGCCTGTTGCTAGATATCATAGAATTTTAAAGCTGACTGGCTGTTTTTACTTCTTTTTCAATTATTATTTTGAAACACAGATGAAACATTTTGGATCCACAAGTGACCCAGGAAATTCGAAGTCAGAGCCCTGCTGAGCTGCAGCTGGTCCAGCCAGGTCTCCATTGCACAGACAGGATTTCATGCTTTCTGACCCACTGCAGACTCCAACACCACTCCCTACAGTCACTCCCTTAAAGAATGGAATCATAACAAATACACAAGCTCCATCCTCCCACAGAAGAAAAATGTACAATTAATATCAGTAAAGAGATATGCGCATTGCCATCCTCACTGCCTTTCCCATGAAAATGCCTACAGAGTTAGGACTGCCGAATTTATTATTTTCCAAACTCAGAGGCACAATTACTATGTAAAATAGAAAAGAAAATGGATTCCAGAAAGACAGAGTGACCTTGAAGATATAGGTAGAAGACAGATCAAAATCTTAACCTTAGTTTTGCTTTATTATGAATCTTCAAATATCTTCTCTTCCCCTTAAACTAGAGTTTATAATTTTAAAGGAGTGTGTATCCATATTTTCTGAGGATGCTTTGTGCTGCCAGTTGAAGCAGAATAAAATGATGTTTATGCAGAGCTTCAAAGCCAAAATAGCTTCTTAGTAATTCCTGAGTGACTTTGGATAATTTAATTTGAACTTTGCCTTTGCTCTGCCTCAGTTCCCTCTCCTGTAAAATGGGAGCAGATGTGCATTTACCCTTTGGAATTCTTATAAGGATTAAATGAGTTGAAGTAAAGAGTATATAGAACAGTAGCCAGCACATTATAAGTATTTAATAAATGTTATATATTACTATTAACTGATCCTACAAATAAAAGCTGGCTGGAAACACTAAAAATGTCACTGTGAACTAGTAGCAAAGACAGCATCATGGCCTTGAATGCTGGCAGCAGGTCTCAACATATCTACCAAATGTGCACACTACCCCTGAGAGCAACAAGATTTTCAAATGCTCTTCAAAGGCAGGGTTCACATACAGGATTCACATATTTGGGGATGAGATGAACTGCATAGATAGGAGGGGAGCACATTCAGAGAAAAAGTCATAAAGCTCTCAACTTTCACTTGCCTCTTGCAGGACTGGGATGAGTTTGCAGCGCTGCACTCTATGTCTTCAGTTGAGTAGGGCAATTAGTAGCCATCAGTCATGACTGCCAAGTTGACTGGATTAAGTAATGCTTCAAAAATTAACAGAGCACACTTCTAGGCATTTCCAGAGATGATTAGCATGTCACTCAGCAAACTGAGGTAGGGAGATCCTCCACCCTGATTGTGGGTGGCTCCACCCAATAGGTTTGCAGCTTGGAAGGAATAGAAAGGGAAGGAAAAAGCTGATCTGTGTGTGAAAAGCTCCATTTTGCTTGAGGGGTGTGTCTTTTGCTAGGGCCATCGCCTGTGGACATCAGCCTCTCAACGTGAATTCATATCAGTAACTTTCCTGGGAGCTTGTAGGCCTTCAGTCTCAGACTGGCACTGTGTCCTTTGTCCCTCTTGTTTTTCGGCTTCCAGTTTCTTGGACTGAGAAGTTACTGAATCTTCTGGTTCTTCACCAAACAGACGGCCATTGTGGACTCTCCCGCTTCTGATCTTGTACGTTTACCTAATAAATCCTTTTGCATCATTATATATAAATGTGGGCAAAAGAAATACATAGATACATATATGTATATTTATATATTTTTTCCTCTATGAAATGCTAATGCATATACAGTTACCATAGATTTTAAGGATGAAAGAGTAAGAGCAAAGAGTGGCAAGGCTGGACAAAGTAAAGGATGGAGATACAGCCAAGTCCAGGATCACTGAAGTAGGTGAGAAACTGAGTATTTACCCAAAAAAAACACCAAAAACAAATTAGTTTGGACCCTTAAAGCTCATGTCCCTCCAGCCTGCTGACTTCCTCTTACACAAAGCAATGAAGTCAGCTGAGGGAAGCTAATGCAGAATCCTTCTCCTTCTACCAGACACCCAGACCTTGGCTTGCTTGACCCAGCATCTGGCTTTGGGACCCACAGCATTGCCTGTAAACCAATGACTGGCTCATGGCTAGACCTATCTCATGGTGAAACATGGCTTGACCGCTCTTGAAAACAGATCCAGATTTGGTAGAGATTTATGTCTTGATTTTAAACAAATACTAGTCAAAACTCCCAAATTCCAAAGAAAATGTTGCAGAAGACTCATAATCTGAAGTCTTAAGCTCTGAATTGATGTTTTGAAATGCTTGAGATGCTTCTCAATCATTTCTCAGAGTTTGATTCATTATGTAAAATGAAACAAGGGAACAATCAGTATTATCAAAAGGGCCAATCAGAGAGCTATCCTTATACTCAGCTCATATTGTTTTATCAAGATTTATATAGAGAGATATCCACTCTCTATCCAGTCAGCAACAGCAGTAAATGCTATTAGCTCATCGCTGGGAAATCAAGTTCTAGGAAACAAAAACAGAAGTAAACAGCACCACGAACATACAAACAAAGCTCCTTACCACTTTTCAAATGTTTCAGCAAGAGCTTTTTAAAAATACAGACAGTCCCTTCCATGTGATGATTTGAATTAATGACAATGTTTTAACTTTACAATGGTGTAGAATACCCATATGACTATTCTGTTTTTCATGTTCATAATAACATTTGATGAATTGCATAAAATGTTCAACATTTTATTATGTGTTACATGATTTTACCCAACTGTAGGTTAATGCAAACGTTCTAAGCATGGTTAAGATAGTTGAGGCTATAATAAGTTGTTAGCAAGTTAGACATAAAATTAAGCGCATTTTCAATTCCAAGATAATTTCAAATTCTCTTGGATTTATTGGGACATAACTCCATTGCATCAAGGAGCATGTGTCCAGTTCGAAAATTAGAGTTACTTTTTCTTGCTGATTCTAAAGTACCTTTGATGTTCAAAATCATAAGACATCACAAACAAGAATATGGAAATGGACCTGGCATAGAAGTTTCAGTCATACACAGGGACCACTTCACTTCACAAAATAATCAATATGGTTTTTAGATATAGACACTATAGCCAAATAATCTAAATGGGACACTATTCTTTTCTATTCACTTACTTTGGTTGGTCCACAAAGTTGGTTTCAGTTCTAGCTGCTATAGCACTGAGGAAAGGGGAATCTGAGACTAGTTACTCAAGTCAGACTGCATATAAGACAAAAATATCTCCACTGGTCAATAGAAATGAAACTATTGTCGAGATCCAAAAAAGTGCTAAGAACTAGTTCTTTTTGTCATTAGCATTCAGATTAAGGTTCTTAGAAATCTAGTCTGACAGTGACCTCCTTTCCAGATGAGAGCATGGCACAGTTGTTGGATACTTGTTCCCAAGTGGAGACTACTTGCTTATACCTGAATGCCTGAATGATTAAAACATTAGTGTCTTGCAAACTGAGGGACCACTGACAGGAGCTAAAGTATTAGCATACAGTCATCCTTATGTTGTGTGTGAAGAATGGGAAAAGACCATGAAGAAAGTTTAGAGTGAGTGATTATCCATTTTCAGGACCTGTTGATTTGCAAGCATTTTTTTTTAATTATTCCAGGCAGAAGTTGATTGTCTGGTTTATTTGTTTGGATGTACCCATGTCTGTTTTTTCATACTACATAGCTGTAGAATGAAGCTGAAACCTGTTGTATGTGTGTGTTTAAGCTAGTTGTACATGGTTGTGGTAGGTTTTGGCATGTTATTCATTAATTGTGTCAGTCTATTATGGTGCTTCTGTATGAGAAATGCTTCTTAAATATCATTTCTCAACTTTCACTGTGAAATAAAAATTGATTACTGTAATTAAAACTTGTAAATAACATGAATTATTGAGAACAATACAGGTGGCCTAGTCCATGCAAGATGTTATAACAAAACCAACTAGGTAAATAAGCAACAGAAATTTATTTCTCACAGTTTGAAACACTGGGAAATCTAATATCATGGTGCAGGCAGTATCTGATGAGGGTCTTCTTCCTCACTGATGGCACTTTTTCTCTTATCCTCATGCAGTAAGAGGAGCAATGGAGCTCCCTAAAGCCTCTATTATAAGGACTCTAATGTCATTGATGAGTAATCTGTCTTTATGATCCAATCATCTTCCAAATATTCTAGCTCTTAATGCTATCACCTTATGGTTTATCTCTAGATAAAGCCCCATGTGCTCATATGTGGGGCTTTTGGGAAGTGACTGGATCTGGATTGTGCAGGTGTGATAATGGATTAGTCCACTCATGGGTTTGGAGGTTGTGACTGGAGGTGAAGCCTGGTGGGAAGAGGTGGGGCACTGTGGGTGTGGCCTGGAGCTGTGTATACTCCCCACCCCTCCCTCCCTTGATCTTGCCCTGCTTCCTGCCCACTATGCAGGAGCAAGCTTCCTCTGCTGTGCCTCTCTACCGTGCCACCCTACTTTGGAGCCAGCTATGTCTGAAACCTCTACAAAGTGTGAGTTAAAATAAGCCTTTCTTCTTTTAAATTGTGGATTTCAGGGATTTTGTCCTAGCAAAGTGAAAATAACTAAGGCAAAGGGTTAGGAAATCAACATATGAATTTTTGGGTGAAACAAACATTCAGACCCTAGCAAGTGTGCATATATGTGCACAACAAACAGACATGTTTTTATTGATGAAAAATAAAACTATTCCATTTTAAGGTAAATATGAAAGATGGCAAAAGCCAAAACTTGTGTGAATATTTTACATAATGGATCTTTAAAAAAACCAGTTTTAATTTGCCTTAGTTTATAAAACCTGTAAATTTAAGAATCAGAAAAGAAATTAAATTTGTTTTAAAAACTTACAAAATCTGGCTCACTTTTCATTTAAAAAATGCTCATGAATTCTTTATGTCTTAGCTACTTTCTCTTTTCTGAACAAAAGACCCAACACCTAGAACTTAACCAGACAGGATTATTTTGGCATGATCAGCTGACTTCACAGCATAAACAGCATGGTGGAATGGCCTGAGTGAAGGACATCTGCTAATCCCATGGCTTCCAGAAAGCAGACAGAGAAGGGAGGAGCCAGGGGCAAGAATCCACCCAATGACCCACCTCCACAGTGACCCACCTCCACAGTGACCCACCTCCACAGTGACCTGCCTCCAATCAGATTCCACCTCTGAAAAGCACATTATACTGAACTCGTCAATGGATAAATCTCCTGATAAGTATAACACCTCATATTGAATCACCTTCCAAGCATGTGAGGATTTTGGGTGATATTTTAGATTTAAACCATAATACTTTACTATATCACATATTACAATAATGTAAAACTAGAACATGGTTTACTAGTCTCTTTTAAGAAGATGTAGTAAATGTCATTCTTTAACTTCCAAGTAATTTGTCAAAATAATACAGATTTAGTTCTTAGCAGAATAAATTTTTTGCTTTGTGCTGACGTCCCATGTCTTCGAATTTTAAAAACCAAAGAACAAAGTATTCGGAAAAAGCTGTAGTTTCCTACAACTATACTGCTTGACATATTCCTTTCTAATTATTCCTATAATTCTTTTCTAATTTATCTTTCTGATAAATAGCAGCACAGCCATTCATTATTGCTTAACACTTAAGTTCTATTTGAATAACCTGGTACTATCCCCGATACCTCTTTTTGATCTTGCCTTTTCAAGATCAGAAATACATCATAATCATTGCCAAGCATCAAATCATCCTTGGCACTTACCGTGTGCCCTAAATGCCAACAAGTGAGTTCTTTGTCTTGACATCAATGACGTAGTGCTATGATGCAGGATATGCATTCTTGATTATGCATGCAGTGGTCAAATCATGCCCTATTTTGTAGAGGCCTGATGTTTCATGTATTATTAGTATATTAGTATATTAGTATAAATACTACTATTATGTTATTAGTATAAATATAATGACACTATTACAGTGTATTAGTATTAATTAACGTTGCTATTGTTTCCAAGATTACATACTTCATAATATTTATTAGGATGCCCCTGGAGATGTTTTCATGCCTTCACTGGCCATCACATGCTTTTCCCCTTTGAGAGAAACAATAACAAAGTAATTATAAAGTTTTTGTGAAATTATTATCATGCACTAGTAGGCAGTTTTCTTCTTTCTCATTCTTACTCTTCATATCTAGCCATTATCCACAGTAGTTTATGAGTTTCTCTCCTAGTTGACTGGAGGCTTACTAGGAGTCTGAGGCCATAAACTAGGTCTTTGTCAGAAGGACAGTCTGATTGTCAGTGGAAACAACTGTACCAGGCATTCTTAATAACCGAAGTGGGAAGGACTAGACTTCTAGCTTCCTTGCATGTGCTTACATTGCTTGGACAGCCCATCAGACTGTTCAAGAGGACTCGATGGGCTCGCTTTGGTCCTGAAGCACAGATGTCATAGAAACAGACCACTGACTTGAGGTCCAGCAGGGCAGAAATGAACAAAGTAGGACTAAATGAAATTAAGAAAGCAGTTAATTGTGCTTATTTTTAAAGTGTTTTGTTAGCAATGTTTTCTAAAATATTTTCTTGTGCCATCTAAGCAATCCCTTTTTATTCTTTGTAATTCTAAGTTTGGTAGCTCATAATATTGCAAACCAAATTGAACTTTTTATTAAATGATAATTTATTCTTATAGCTAAGAATTCTAGAAGAATAGTTTACCAGCGTTTCTTGCTTCATATGGCAAGATGGATATTTGCATAGATTTATAAAGAATTTGTCCTCTTTTTTATAGAGCTATGATTGAACGAGTTGATTTCTAAACTTAGGCTGTATCTGGGTGTCTCCATTGAGTGAAATTCCTTTTCCTCCCATATGGCAAGCCATCAAGGGATAAAGATTGAGCTTTGCACACTGAATTAATGTTCGCAAAGTCATGTTGGGAAACTGCTAAGTGTCTATTCTACAGCTTCCATACTTACAGCCAGTAAGGAGACTTGCTTCCTGGCAGTCTCCATACTTTAGCAATTTAGAAAGATATCAAGGTGGAAGGAATTTCCAGACATTAATTCCAGTCACTATTCGGGTGTTTTCCTTCTTGTCAATACTTGTCAGGCAACATGCTAAGGATTTTACATGCCTTCTGGTCATTAATCTCTATCATAACTCTGCCAGAAGGGTATGTTTACTGAAGAAATTAAATTTTGAGAGCTTAGCAATCTTCTTGGAGTTTAATTCTTAGGAATTTGATGGGTTAGGTGGTTGGATGAGGTAGGTAGATAAATAAATATGCTACAAAAATATAAAAAATATAACACAAATGCTAAGAAAATGTCGAGCGCAGTTCTGATTGGAGGCCTGTGAAAGGAAACCGTCAGGAATAATTGTTTGTTTACTTGTTTCTTTTGTGACAGTTTTTGGAACCGGCATTCTTGCACATTGTAGAATGGTGATCACTGACATGATCTTTTGGACTTTTTTGGCGATATCCATCACATTGTTACATGTATTGTCCTTTGACTTGAGAATTACATTTTTAGAAATTTAGCTAAAAACAGTTGCTCATATTATTAACTTGATCTTCTGACTGGGGTGCAACAAGATAGCCCGGTGGCTCCACTGTCTGAGGAGTATCCATCAAATACAAAGATTTCACAGCACTATCAGCTTCTAAAAATCCCAAGGAAGTTCATCCTGCAGAGTAGTATTTAAAATGCCTAAGTCTAAATTTTACTCACTCTCAGGACGAATCTTCCTTGACTCCTAGCCACTTTCTTTTTACCTTTGCTTGATAGAACTTAATTTATCAGCTTTAAGGCAATATGAAAACCAGCTGTCTTACTAGTTGTTTGTAAGTGAAGAAGTTAGTATAACACATTAATACTATATTTTAGAAGTGTTTTGTCTATACTTAATAAGAAGAAAAAACTGCTTAAATTTATTGAAAAGTGAAAGTCCAAGAGGAACACATGCAGAAGATAATGTCTGAGAGGGAGGAATTCAAAGCACTCATTTATCTATTTTCAGCATCTAAATATTGCTTGTTTGTATGATGACCTTGTCCGTCTGCATTCACAGCCTCAAGTCCAACATCTTCATTACACACATGTGCCAAATATTCTGCCAGGAAATGTTTGTTATAAAACATCCAAGCAGAGATCCATGCTGGAAGTTATTCAGAAACTTCTGCAATTAAAAATATTTTCATTCAAGTGGAAAATGGAGTTCAGAGGAATTTGTTGGTAATAAAAGAGGTTTTTGGCAACAAAATAGTAAGATTTTTGAATAGGTGTTTTATAACTTCCTGGCACTACAACTAAAAAAAAAAAAAAGATCATCAATTCCAAAAAGTGATTTTATTTTCCATAAGTATTTTTTCTGCATTCAGAAATATGTGTTCTATATTTCTTCCAAGTTCATCCACAAATAGGTCAAAGAGATTCAGTTCTCTGATGGCAATCATTGATAACAGATGCTGAATAGGATTCTTGATGGTTATAGGAAAACCAGAGTCAATAATTGAATCTGTGCTTACATCAGGAAGGGGTTGATAGCTCAAAGAAAAAGAATTATCTGAATCTTGCCAGAGAGGCGCTCAGATGAACAACAATACTAACATTGCTTTGAAAGTAATGTTATCACTCATCTGCAGTAGGAGTATATGTTCCCTGTTGTGTGTGCATGTTTCATGTGCAGTCATTCATTCTGGTTCAGGAACTGAGAGAGGCGAAGTAGAACAAAGAGCAACTGGGACCCTCACACACAGCTTGTAGGGTTGCAAAGTGGTATAATCATTTTGCAACACTAGCTGAATCAACCAAAGTCACTGCTTAGGGGTATGTGTGTCTATCTCCAAAACTTATGTAGATATTCCCTAAAAGACATGTACTAGAACACTGATTACAACATTATCCATCTAGCCCAAATGGAGACTATCCAGTGCCCATCAATAGTAAAACAGAGAAATAAATTGTGGAATTGTACAAAGAGTGCTGAAACTATGCCTGATATCAGTGAATCACAACAGTGTCATGTGAGATAAAAATGAAAATGAATGCATTTTAAATTATTCCACTCATACAAAGACCAAAAAAGACAAAAACTATTCTATTCTGCTAGAATTCAGGTAATGCTTTGCTGTGGGGAAAGTGACATCTAGAGGAAGAGGCATGGGAGGGCTTCCATGGGGTGGGTCATGTTCTGTTTCTTGATCTGCGTGTGTTTTGTTTGTGAAAATTCACAAACTAGAAATTTATATGCAACTTTTTAACATTCTTTATATGAAAATTTAAAAACCAAAACAAAAAATGAGCCAATCTGTGTCCAGTCAATCAACTGGACCAGGTAACTAGATGAAGAGACAGCGGAGAACCCTTGTCTTTTTCTCCTAACCCCAACAGAAAAGGGACTCATGGTCTCTCAACATGGGAAGTTTTTTCCCCCTAAATCTGGATCACCATATATGAAATTCACAAAGTTAGTATTTAGAAAGCTTCAAACTTGGCCTTGAGCATGAAAATATTACTGAGATAGCAAAGTAAAAACTTACCCTAAACCATTCCTTCTAATGTTAGAGTAAGCATTTTAATCTTGCATCCTAAGTTGAATGAATCTCAGCTTTCCTGGGCCTATTTCACAGTCTCCCCCTTCACCACCTGCGTTTTCCTTTGTTTTCAAATGGAAGCTTTTGCTGAGAGTGAATCTAAGAAGCTCAGCTTGCTACATTACATAAATTAGCTCTGCATTCTTTTAAGGGTCTTCTGAGCTTCCAAAGTGTGCATACCAAATTCCATAGTGTCTAGTCATCATGATCTGACCCTGAGATTCCTTTACATAAACAAGCAACAGGTTCAGTGTGTGAAGGCTTTTCATTGTGATGCCAGTGTGACAATATTTCTCTCCCATCCTGGCTTCAATGAAATTGTCCTTTAGAGTGAGATAACAGCACTCCTCTGGTTGCAATATTTCCCATTGTAAGAACACGCATCTGTAATGTGACTAACTTCAACCACATTTCCACCAAACTTTGATAGCATATTTTCATACTTAAACCCTAATAAGTGCTATTATACCTAAAAGACTAATGTGGTCCACTGATAATTATTTGTGATCAGAATAAAGCCAAAGTGTAACACAGATCTTTCCAGTGGACCAACAGTAAAATCATTATTCCTGATTCTGTGTTATGTTAGTTGTTTATTTAATAAGAATCATAATGATGATGGCAGTGACATTATTTATACTGTTTTAAGTGTTTTATATATTAACTCATGTTAATGCTCAGAATCATCTTATGGCCATTTTACAGATGAAGATGGTGAGGCACAGAGGGATTAGATAATCTGTCTAGTCATGGGACTGGAGCTGGGATGTGAACCATGATAGCACTTGTGAGGGAGGTAATCTTTGCAAATTTGCAATTATAGTTACAATTCAGCTTTAGAATACCCTACAAATAGAGCTTCTTAAAGTAGGCCTCCAGAACCAGCAGCATCAGCATCTCTTGGGAACTTGTTTGAAATACACATTCTTGGGCTCTGCTGATGACCTAGTGAACTGGAAACTAAAGTGGTGGGAGATTGGGATGACACCTCTATGTTTGTGTCTCAGTAGTCTCTTCATGGGACTCTGATGCACACTCAAGTCCCAGGTCCACTACTGACTTAGACAATACACTCCCGACTCTTCTGCTTTTCACCTGGGGAATCAAAACAGGCCCAGAATGGTTGAGTCATTTCTTTCAGACCACACTGTTCCTTAGCATCAGTATCAGGCTGATAACTGAGGTCTCCTGTGTCCTATTATAGGTTCCCTTCCACTTCATGATCTTCAGACATCAGAGAAGGGCCCTATACACCCAAACAGGTACTTTTAATGTTTTTTGATGCAGCCTCAAATGCCTTGCACGTGGCCTGCCTGCATAATATACTGCAGAGTCAATTTGGGAGATAACTCTTTGGCTGCAATAGCTTTAGTTCCTGACACATAATAGATACTCCACACCATAGCCTCTCTAGATGACTGCTTCTCTGCAGTCCTCCCAGTTAGGTCCATGGAGGGGCAGACCCCTCTCCATAACCAAACAAAAGCCTGACACAGAACGTGTGCGAGCTTGCCTATTTTGCCATACAAGCAATTTCCATATATACTTAGAGGATCAGTCAATGCACTGTTCCCCTTGTGTTGCAGAATAAGTCATCATAAAGCCTTTCTCTGATGTTTCTTTGTGTGTGTGTGTGTGTGTGTGTATTTATGATTTCTATTGTAAGTAGAAAATGCTGATCTGTTGTATAAGAGTTGATAACACCAAAGGGCCTTGGTGCTAAAAATAGTCTCCATGCAGGGTCGGTAATGCTGGAAGGTATCTAGCAACAGAGAATAGCAGAAAGTACCATGGCTGCTGGGAGCTGCCATCTCCAAGTTTCTGAGGCCTGCCAGTAACTGTTGTTTCTACACTGTGAGTCCTATCAAGAAAAACCTCTGGCATTCAAAGCTCAGTACCGTGGACACCAAAAGAGTACCACTTGGCCAATTTATGATTTATATATCAACTGAGCAAAGGAAACATCAGCCAATTAGTGGACCACTCAGGAACACATTGCTTTACAACATTTTAAAGAAGAGGATGGACAGCAAAGGGACCCGCTTGTCTGAATTCCTTTTTACATGGAGGTACAGACCCACACTGGCCAGGGATACTCTGAGCAATGGGTGACTTGAATGTACAGGGGTTACTAGAAAAGATCCATGAATAATGACCTTAAACATAGCAATCTAGTTGGCGGGGAAGTATGTAATGGACTAATCTTGGAGCTCCCTTCAGTACGAATGTGAGTCTGCTAATTGCACTCACATTATAGGTTTATTGGAGGAGACCTGGACCACATGACTGCAGAGGTGGGCTCTTATAGAAATTCAGTGGCCCATCTTCAGATCACTGGTTAGTTGACTCCCCACCAAAAATCATCTAGCTGTCTTTAGTACCATAATAAAAATCATCCCTTATACTTGCTTCATTCTCTAACATTTATAAGATGCCTTTTTACTCTGCCACATGAATGTGTCCTTTTGGGAGGCCAGGTGCAGAAATCTGCCTGTCAGGATGAGACAGTCCCCTGGATTGGATCTCTGCCACTTGCTGTTTGTCTCCTTCCAGCTGCAGAAGAAGCTACTGGTCTAATCAAATCTAGAACCAAGTCATTTCACCACCCGCAAGAAGCCCTCATGAAAACATTGTATTATCTCCCTTGTGTAAGAAACTAAAAGAGCAAAAAAGATTCAAAATGTACAACAGATATTGTGAAAGGAAAAGAAACTGCTCAAAAGGAAAGAACAGTTTGGATGGGGAAAAATAGAAAAGAAGGAAGGGAAAAATACATATATATATATACAAGATAGCTAAGATAATTGTATTACTAATTCTATTAGTTAATGGAAAGAAACTGAGTGCTTATTTTGTTTGATCTGTTTTTGCATGCCTGTATCTTGCAATTTGAGCAACTATTTTGAAGATAACAATATACAATATAGTGACCATTGTTAATTTCCTATCATCTTGTTTTGAATTCTTATATCATTTTTATTGTTTTGGTTTTATTGTTTTGTTTTCTTTTAACCTCTATAAATTAAAAAAAAAATCCTCACAAAAATTCCTCTCTTCTCAACTTCCTGCAAAGAGGAGGCAGTTTCCATCGTGCCCCTGCCTGCTGTGAACAGGGCCAGGGAGCAGGGCAGGTCTGGATGAGATGAAATCAGGATACTGCCGGTCCTGTATGTTTGGACCAAGGTCAGGTATCAGATTAGAGGTCTGGCCTGAGGTGACACACAGGAACATCCTCCTACATTTAGAAGTGAAATTCCAGTCCTCCAGGAGAGGAACAGTCTCGGTTTAGCCTCTCTTTTTTCCTCCTCTGTTTGGATACATCTCTGGAGGTGGACATTAGACTGCTGTCTGTTCTCTCCCCACTTTTCCTCTCCCTCTCCTTCCCCTTCTCCCTTTTTCTCTCCCTCTCTCCTCCCTCTCTCTTTCTCAGAAGTTCTGCTTTCCAGAGAGCAAACCCAAAATAAATCAAGCATTCACTTTACAGATTGTCTCAACATCTTCCCTTCTGGGGCATACCTGTTCTCCAGGCTTTTCAGGGCTTCAGTGATTATTCATACTTGCTATAGATACCCAGGTTGACTCTACAATCTCATTCCCTTCACTACCTCTCTGCCCACTTTAATTCTTCCACAAAACAATCTGTGCTTGAGGTCTGCATGCATTCTGTTTCCCAGAACAGTGTTTTTCCTGGATTTTGATTGGATTGCTTTGGTTGATTTTTCTATTCTCAGCCTAAAAACCCTATGGCTCATTCTATCACCTCCTTTGTCCTCCATTGCTTCATCCTGTGAATTCAGTTCCTGGTATCTATGGGTTTTCATAGTTTTGTGTTTGTGTTTTCATAATTATTTATTTGTTTCACCATCACAGTTTCAGTGAGACAGGATGGTGCCTTTAATATTCACACTCTACCCTCTGCCTCTGAATGCAGGCACTTGATAATACTGTACCTGCAGATTGAGCCAGGTCACCAACAATGCAATTCCTCACACTGTCTAAGGAAAAGAACAAATATGTTGAACAAAAATTAGCTCGAAGTCCTGGCATGTGTCTGAAATGTGCAGGTGGCAATTAAATGAGTTTTGGACATTTGTCTCCCTCCTGAGCAGCCCCAGAAGGAGGGCCAGTATCTTTGTTCATTGCTGCATTCCCTGAGGCACAGGAAGTTATTCCACTCAGGGATGTTTACTGAGATAACAGGGTTCAGCTGGAAATGCACAGGCTCAAAGAGAAGCAGACAGGGCAGGGGGAGGAGCAGAGCAGAGCACTGAATATGAACAGAGCTCTTGAGAAAACCTGGAGAGGAGCCCCTTCCTGAGTACAGTGTTTGATGCAAGATGAGACATTAAATGCCAACCTGGGGGGATGTGGCATCCTTCCCATCATGGTCAGGCTCATTTCTGCCTTGTTCCCGCTCCGCAGAGTTATGACCTTTAGACTGACAAAGTCTCATAGCCCTCATTGTCCTCTGAATATGAGTTTTAGCCATAAGCTTTTGGTGGGATCAGACTCTCCAGGGCCCTTTGTGCTGTGGACCTTTTGTCCTTTAAGCCTCTCCTATCCTCACAGACAGGGAAACAAGGCCTCCATTGGCTGAGGTTTAGGCCTCTGGCTGTCACCAGGATCCTCCACTAAACTTGTACTGGAGGGTGAGAAAGGCCAGCTCCCTTGTAGAGATCTCTAACAGGGTACAGCAGAGAGGCCCAGGCATGGAGAAGGAGGAGTCTGGAATCAAACAACTGACCAGTAATATTAGGTGTGCCTGAAGAAGTCATTTACTCTTTCAGTGGCAATCTCATGCATAGTGTGTCTCATGACAAAGTAGCACGTATCTAATCGGTTGAGCTTAAATTCTGTGTTTCTCTAACAATAGCATTTATAAGACCTGACATCACATATCAATTATATCACCTGAGGAGATTATTGAATTTATAGAGTATAAAAACTTCTCTACGAAGTGTAGAGGTAATGAGTCGGGGGGATGTCTGGGGATGAATGTCTTGAAAAAGAGTCATATTTGGATGAGGGACACAAAGAAAGAAGGGTCATATGAACGGCTACAGCAAGCTAAGGCAACAACAGAGAAAAGGATTCCTAAGAAACTGCCCAACAAGTGCAAGTACAAGTGTTTCTTGCAGCATAGTTCGTGCATTTCACCAAATAAGGGAAACTCAGCTAGGGGAAAATCAAAGGAATTGAGAAATTACTTCAATGCATTTACATCAATGCTTAATTTATGATTTTCCATAAAAAATAACTTTTGGAAAATACTAATATACTCATCCTCATATCTGTCTTTATATAAAAAGGGTAACAGAGAAATAGCAGATAGAATTTTTGTATCAAAAACATTCTTAATAAAATTTGAAAGGATAATTTCACAAGGGAAGTGGAGTTAGACTACTAAAATAAAAATACACACTTTCCCTTAAGCTTTTGTTAAAAAAGAAAATGGTTCAAGCTAAACTTCACTTATATTTCCAATTTATGTAAAGTTAAAAGTTATTTTTAATACCTAACTGGTTTTGTTTGCTAGGGGATATTGCAGGCCTTTATTACCATATAAATTTGCTCTAGTAAAACATTAACTTCCATAATTAGTCTTGGTCAGTTTTGTTCTGCTAGTCTGTAGATCCAAGACTGGGTAATTTATAAACAAGAGAAATTTAGTTTTCACAGTTTAGGAAGAAACAAGCCCAGAAGCCAGGTGCTGCTGTCTGGTGGGAGCCTTCCTTCTGCATCCCCCTATGACACGGGGCGAAAGAGCAAGAGAAGATGACAGCAAGGGATCAGATTTGAAGCCTAAGCCCTTCCATAAGTGACATTAATTCATGCACAAATGTGGAGCCTTCATGACCTAATCACCTGCCATTAAACCCCATATCCCAACACTTGTTTTGAGGATTAAGTTTTCAATCCATGCTTTTTGACCAGCACATTTAAACTACATTTAGACTACCTGCTGTTTGCAAGTGGTAGAGTCTCTAAACTTTCCTACTACATAAAGACAGAGACACTGCAGTGGGTAAGATCAATAATGCCTTACAATGGGAGAGCTGGGAATCAATTTGTGTGCATGGATTATGAATCATTGGTACAAAGTGTGAAGCTTTTCTAATATTACTTATTAAATACTCAACTTTTTCTAAATCTAGCAATATTTTTGTCCATGTGCAAAATGAGCTTCAAGTAAATTAATGGAATAACAGTCTCTTTTATTCCATTCATATGTTCTTTATGAACCCCATCACTACTTGCCTAGAGGTAGAAGGGACACTTCTAGCAGGGAATATGGGTAAATCAGAATCTTTCTGCATAAAATGGGATATATATGGTTTATGCCAAAGGTTGTGAAAACAGCACATCAATGACATTGTGTGCCAA
>RJWM01020457.1:0-37148 GCA_004363535.1 Dasyprocta punctata
GAATATCAGCCAACTTTTGTTTTGTAGATTCGGCCAGGCCTCTGGTCAGCAACCCAAGCATCACTTTACAACGGGCAATGTAGCAAGTATGGGGGATTCTCTTCTGTCTTGTCTTCTATTATTAATAAAATAAAAAAAATAAATAAATAAATGAAAGTGGAGGCAGCCGCTTGTGCCTGGGGCTTAAGGACCGAAAAGAAAGTTGCTGTGTGTTAGAGGGAGGTATGGAGGAAGGAGGGAGAGGGACAGACACAGAAACAGAGACTGACTGCAGCCCCTTTCTCTGCACCTGCCACTGTAAACACGCACATGCACCCGCACACACACACACACACACACACACACCCTTTAATAAGTCAGTTTAACATTCTCAACCTGAGAGCCTGAGAACACTTTTAAAACACCTTTAAATCTATGGAACCATCTTTTATCAGATTCTCAAAGGAGCCAGTGACCCAAAAGACTAGGGAACAGGGCAGCAGGCAAACCTACTCAATCCACCGTCACCATGCCATCTCCCAAGGGATCCTCAGAGCCACCTTACACCTGACACATCCAACAGTGACCTCATGCCTACTCACAAGCACGCCTCCCACATCCCAAAGGCCCTTTTTCTGTAATCCACACCAGTTTTCTCCAGGACTATTGAGACTTCTCTTTCCAGCTGACTTCATGGAGCCCTACTTTAATTTGTCTCCCAGATGTCCTTTTCTGCTCCAGTAACAAACCAGGCTCTCACCTTTACACCCACATGGATGTTCCTGCCTCCTCTGTGGCCTCCTGTCTCCACCCTCCCTCTGCATGCTGCTAGACTGCTAACCTGTCACCAGACGGCTCCCTGCCTGCTCTTGGCTCCATGGCCTCATCGCAGTAGAAGCACACACTTTCTGAGTAACAGTGTCATGCCAGGCTTTGTGCTGACCATGCTATTCACACTGCCTCCTATTTAATCTCCATAGCCACCCTATATGGAAATTATGTCATTGGTCTTCCCATTCTCCAGATGAGAAAACTTAGGTTTAAAGTGGGTCACTGACTTAAGGTGACACAGTCAGGAACAGAGCTGGGTTGTGGATTGGGTTGTTCACCTCTAGAGCCTGCTGCTTAGCCACCAAGCAGTGCTACTCCCCAAGTGCTGAGGTCTGGCATGGAGCCCTTCCCGATGTGGCTTCAGCTTCCTCCCCTCCACCTCCTGTTGCTGCCTTCCTGGAATGCTCAACTCTAACTAAACTGGCCTAGTAATTGTTTTCCTAACTATACCTTCTGTTGCTCACTCACCCTATCCTCTCAGTCTACAGTAAAACTATTAAGGGTCTTCTCCTGGGAAAATTTTTTTAAAAGGGGGATTAAATGGTATCAAGCTATAATTTGATTTGAATGAGAAAATAGATTGTTCCAGTTAAAGAAAGCTAGAAGCAAAATTTCATACACATTATAGTCTAATTATAGTCTAATATTGTTTTACAAAAAATACACAAAGATGCTGAAAATGGTTGTGCATCTCAACTGTAATCTGAGCACACAGAGGGCTGGGGCAGGAGGATCATAAGTTCAAAACCAGCTAGGGTATAATACAAGTTCAAGGCTAGCCTGGGTTATATAGTGAGACTGTCTCAAAAAACAAGAAACAAAAATGACTAGAAGGAACCAATAACCAAATAGTTGTGTCTTGTGGGAATCTGGTAATTGTTTTCCTGCTTCTTTATATTTTATCTCCTTTCTAAACTTTGTAAGAGAAGAAAGGAGAAAGGAAGGACACTATCTCAAAGGATAACTCAGTTTTGTAAACAATATTTAGAAGACTGTGTCTGTCGTATGATCTTGGAATGAGGAAGACTGGCAGGGGTGTCCAGGTGACCACCTCCCTGTGCTAGGCCCAATGCCAGGAGCTGCAATTCAAAGAGGAATTTCCTGGGAAATTCCCTCTGTGATATCCCATCAGGGCTTATTTCTGATTGAAATTTCTGGCCCACCACTGCCTCCAGGGATCCAACTGCCAATGTCTATTCTTTTTACAACCCAAAAGTGCTCTGTGAACTCTGTCCCATCTGTCCTCAGCAATATTGTAAACTGTGTTTTTTTTTTTTTTTTTTGGTACTGGGAATTGAATTCAGGACCTTGCAGTTGCCAGGCACTGTGCAACTGAGCTATATCCCTGGCCCTAAATTGTGCCATACTTGAGGCAGCCCCATCATCCCTGAAGTAGGCAGCAAAAAGGACAAGAGCTTGAGGATCAGATCTCCATAGCTATAGGTCCCAGTTTGGTTACTTATTAGTCACATGCTGTCAGACATGTCCCTCAGTTTAAGCTTGGTTTCCTCATCTTTATATGGGGAGAATAATAACACTTATCTATGAGGGCTGCTGTGAGGATCCAATGGGGATATCAATGTGACATGTTTGACATGTCAGGGGCCTAGGCCACATTCAAATAAAGATAGCCAAGGATATAGCTCAGCAGCATAAGCACCTGCCTGGCAAGTGCAAGGTCCTGAGTTCGATCTCTGGTACAAAACAAATAAACAAAACAAAGATAAGTTGTCACTGTTGCTTTAACTCTCAGTCACTTCCTCATTACTGTCATTTTTTGATACTTGGCTGAACAATAAGATTTCTAGATCCTTGAGGAACTATCGTATCTGGTACACCTTTATTTATTTATTTATTTATGCCTTCACTCCCTAGTCGCCACCTACTCATTTCTTTCAGAGTTGACACTCATATATCTTTAAGAAGTTCCTGGAACTTACTGTTCACCTTTACTGCTCTGAATCCCCTGCACTAAGTGTCTGCCTCTGTGACCTCTGGTTAGGCACACAGGGGCAGTTTGGGTGCATTCCCCGGGCCCCAAGCCCTACATACCTATCATCTTCTGGAGTAGTGGCAAGTTTCCTTTTCCAAAGAGCACACAGAGGTCCAGGATCTTTGGGATGTCAAAGAGGAAGTTATTGTAGAGGATTTCTCCAAATGCAAAAGGGGAAATAAAGTGATCCTAAGAAAAAGCACAAGAGAAAAAGGATGGAGACTCTCTGAATGCTTATACTTGTATAGTGATCAAACTCATAACAAACAACCTGCAGGCCCACCAGCTGGGCACAGCTAATGAATGATAATCTGCCCACCTTATGCACATATCTGAGCTTCACATACAGACACTCTCAATTTTAACACAAAAAGAAGCAAAAACATGCCAGGAAACAACCATTTGGGGGTTCATTCTGAAATATTTATAGGTAAATTATTAAGAGGTCTGGGGTTACATAAAAATACTCCATGAAAAAAAGAAAACTCTGGGAGAGAAAAGATAAGAGCAGCAGAATGCTAGTTGTTAAGCTGGGTGACAGCTACGTGAGATTCACTGTATTCTGCATTGGAAAGTTTTGCATAAGTACATGTACATAATTGAAAATGGCAGGCATGATGGCGCATGCCTGTAAGCTCAGCACTCAGGAGGTTGAGGCAGGAGGATCACTGCAAGTTTGAAGCCAGCTTGGGCCATGAAGTGAGTTCAAAGTGCCTGAACTGCATAGTGAAACCCTGTCTGAAATAGACCAAAAAAAAAAAAAAAAAAAAAAAGTTCATCCCAAAAAAGTTTTTTTAAAAGATTCTATCATCATCATCATCATATCATCATCATTTTTCTACAGTGCTGGGGATAAAACCCAGGGCCTTTCACATGCCAGGCAAGCACTCTACCACTGAGCTACATCCCAGTCAGGGTTGAAAAAGTCAGAATGAATGTCTTTACCCTCTGACGCACAAGTAAAGGCACAGTCACGCGTCACCTGGCAAAGGGCCCTCGGCTTCCATTGATGAAAACACTGGGTGTCAAAGGCCTAGTGAAGTAAAGGATAAGGATGTGGCACAGATTTCTTCCCCAGTGGTAGGAATAAAGGTGGAGGAAAGACAAAGAGGAAACTTGATGCTTCCAGAGCCTTCCTTCCCAGGGGTAGAGAATCAGCACCAAGGTGTCTGGTGTCAGGTGGTGACCAGTCATGGGATCAGAGGCTTACTTTGGATTCCTTGTGTGTGGACATGCGGAGGAAGGTGAGGAAAACACTCCGATGTAGGTGCTTCTGCATTTCAGCAACCTCAGGGGTCGGGGCCACCCACTCGTCGAACTTACGGGGGACATAGCGCAGATAGGAGTCCAGGCACTTTTGCAGGGTCTCATCAAAGATTACCTAAGCCAGGTGACAGAGGATAGCAAGGATTTATTCTTTAGGTCCAAGGGTCTGCTGGTGGACCCCGGCCTATTGCTAATACTCCAACCCCAAAGAACCAAGGAGGTACAAATGAGTCGAGGGCTAAATACAAGTTTCTAAAAAATGACATTTTGGAAGGTGTCATTTGATGCATTAACATCATTAAGATTGTGATATAAAACAACAATCCAAACCACAATTTGCTGTTAAGGATCCAGTGTAAGAAGTAGAGAAAAAAGCACCTCCTAGGGGAAGAAAAACAACAACAGCAACCAACCAAGGGCATGTCATGTGCTTGGTCTTAGTGTTAATTTTGATAGAATGTTACCTGGCACCAGAATTTATCGTGAGGCAAGGCCAGGAGCCAGTCGAGGTCATTGGCTACGAAGGTGGCGCGTTCCAGGTACTCCTCCACTAGGGCGGGAATGTTGTCTTTAGGGGGCGGTTTGTATAACACAAAATACCGGTCTGCCTTCTGCTCGGGGTGCTACGGATCCAAAAACCACGTGTTAACGTGGCAGAAGTTAGTCAGCGAGGGCCCATTTGCCAACCCACAGCAATGACAACACTTGGCTGTTCTAACCGGTGACCCTCCAAGGAGCTTTTAAGCATAAAGAACCAAGTGTATCTAACAAAGGGGGCATGGTTGCACCCAGGGAACACAGGGCAGTTTTAAAAATTCTGTTTTTGCAGAGTATTTGATGGCATGGGGAAAGGTTAAGGAAAGAGAAAGCAGGATGCAAAACTCTCTATTTAATATAATCCATTTTGAGGTTTTAAAAAAGTACATATATTCATACACTAATACGAATTTTAAAAAACAAACTAGGGGGATGCAATCGCAAAGTTGCTACTGGTTATCTCTGAGGTAGGGGCAGCAAAGGAGGTTGTGGCTTGAATATAGTTTCCAAGTTTTAAACAGTGAACATGTAATATTTTAAAATTGATTTTCAATTATACAAGTAAGAAGCCAGGAGTGATGGTGCAGGCCTGTAACTCCAAGTACCCTGGGAGGCTCAGGGCAGGAGGATCACAAGTTGAATCTTAGCCTGAGAGATTTAATGACTTAGTGAGACCCTGTCTTAAAAAAAGTGGGTGTGTGGCTTCATGCAAAGGTCCTGGGTTCAATTGCCAGTACCACAAAAAAAAAAAAAAAAAAAAAAAAAAAAAAAAAAAAAAAAAAAAAAAAAAAAAAAAAAAAAAAAAAAAAAAAAAAAAAAAAAAAAAAAAAAAAAAAAAAAAAAAAAAAAAAAAAAAAAAAAAAAAAAAAAAGTGAGTCATAAGCATCTTTTCTTTCAAAAACTTACAATGTGGGCTGGGTGTGGCTTAGTGGTAGGTCATGTTTAAAGTCCTCAGTTTGATCCCCAGCACCAAAAACCAAAAATCCAAAAAACAAAAACAAAAAACAAAAAACAAAAAAACAAAAAACAGGAAATAAAAACAATGCTACAGAGGCGGTGAGTCACCTGGGACCATACTTCTAATCTCCATTATTTCTCAGAGACCCCTCTTCTCTCTTCATTTATTTGGTGTCCTGGCAGCCTATTTGTAGGCATGTATATTAAAATATAGCCATATGAAGTATTTGGGTCTGTTTCTTCTTTCTGATACAAACAGCATCATTATACCATGCATATCACTGTTTTGTTAATGCCCAGAAAAACAAGCGTCTGTGAATTTTTAAAAGAAGATTCTAATCAAGTAGCTGCAGTTCTCAGCTTAGCGTCACAAGTTCCTTCTTCCAGCACTTACCACGCCATGAACAGAGCTTACTTTGTTCACCACAGAGGAGAAGATGGGGTCAGTTTTCTCCCAGACTACATAAGGGTGGCTTTCTCTGGTGGAAGTGGTAGCAGAAAAAAGGCCAGGCAACAGCTCAGCTGTTATCAACCAGTAACCCCGCCCTCAGTACTGTCTGCCCAGAGAATACGGAACAATCAAGACTGACAGTCCTTAGCCTACAATCAAGACCGATAGCCCTTAGCCTCTGCAAGAACTACCTAGGCTCCCCTCCTGTCCAAAGAAAGTTCACAAACTGTAGAGTCCATGTGTTCCACAAGGATTCCTTGGGGCCACCTAACATCTGCGTCTGAGGGATTCCATCCTATTTAAATGTGATTTACATAGTGGGGTCCTAGTTACAAATCTGTTGAAAAAGGAAGTGTATGGATTGAAATACATTCGAAACAATCCAGAGTGTAAGTTCATCTTCTTGGTTTCCAAACTTCCCTCCGCCTCTCCCTGTTGATACTTCACTTTACCTCCTAGATCACATCTGTCAGGTGATCTCATTTCTCTCTCTCTCTCTCTCTCTCTCACACACACACACACACACACACACACTCATGCACACATGCCCTGAGATTCTACTCTCCCTGTAAACCTACTAATATTTACTTGACTCCCACGCCCAGGTAAAGAACATATGAATAAAAGCACCCAGATCCTTACAGGGTCCATACTTGGTGCATATGTAAGTCACCAAGGGAACTGCAAATGAAAGGACATGACAGTTCAAATCTGCGAAGGGGTCATAGGAGCACAAAGGATGGCTTCTTAAGGCAGTCAGCATCTGAGCTGAGCCTCAGGGAAGGAAAAGATTTTTTAGGTGGAAGAAGTAGCATTTTATGGAGGAATAAAAATGGGCCACAAAAAGTGCACAGACTGCATCAGGCACTGAGAGATGGATTGGTAAGTGGTAGAACAATAAAAATGAAAACCACAACTTCCTGAGGACCTGCCTATGCTGCTGCTGAGTAGGTAGGTATGTTCCACACTCTATTTCTTTTTTTTTATCTATAGTTAAAAGGGAGATAAACTTCGCTGGGCATGGTGGCACATGCCTTTAATCCCAACACTTCGGAGGCTGAGGTAGGAGGAGCGCTGTGAGTTCGAGGCCGGCTTGGGCTACAATGTGAGCACAAGAAAGACCTGAGCTACATAGTACGACCCTGGCTCAAAAAACTAGGGCTGGGAGTTTGGCTCAGTGGCTTAATTACCTGTCTGGCAGGCGTGAGGCTGTGAGTTCGATCCCTGGTGCCACAAAAAAATAAATAAATAAAAGGGAGATAGACTTCTTCTCATTTACAGAGGAGGAAACAAAGTAAGGTTCACGAACTTTCAAAGATCATGAGGTTAAGGAGGAAACTAAGGCAGGATTTAATGCAAAACTCATGCTGCAGACATGTGACATCCATGTCTATCCTGGTCTCTGTATCTGTCCCTGGGTCTAGCTCTCACCTCGCTCCTTCAGGAAACCTCTATGACTCCCACCTCTCTGGAACCGCCAAGGCCTGTCCCCTGCTCATCTGAATGTGGCACCTGTTAAACTGTATCATAAGTACTTTTAGATTGGGAGTGGTGGCATATGCCTGTAATCTCACCACTCTAGAAAACTGAGGTGGCAGGATCACAAGTTCAAACCCAGCCCAGGCAACTTAGTGACTTACTGAAATTCTGTCTCAAAATACAAACTTGACAAAGGACTGAGACTACAGCTTAGTTCAAAGACCCTGGATTCAATCCCCAGTACCCTCCTACCAAAAAAAGTACTTTTAGATTAGTGGTTGCTATGGAGAGGGAGAGAGAAAGGGATAGATTATAGATGGACACTAGGAGACTTTTGGGGAAGATGGAAATGTCTTGATTGTGGTGATTGTTTCATGGGTCAATATAGATACTATATCCAATTAAACTGTATGCTTTAATTATGTATCTGGGAGTGGTGGCACACACCTGTAATCCCAGCACTCAGGATCAACATGAGTTCAAGGCCAGCCTTGGCCACATAGTGAATCCAAGGCTAGTTTGAACTACATACCTCGACCTTATCTTTAAAAAAAAAAAAAAAAAAAAAAAAGTGCAAAGTTTCACTGCCCTTCAATGATACAATAAAGTTATATAAAAAGTAATGGATGGAGGTAACAAGTGACTAGATACACTATATGCAGGGCTTGGGATGGTAATTGGATTATGGGGGTTATAGCTGATGTGGTTAGAAGGTGGAGTCTGTTTAGAAAACGCAGGTCACTGAGGGTGTGATCTAGAAGGGTTTATCTTCCTCCCTGGCTTCTCCCTTTGCTGTATGCTTCCTATCCGCCATGTTGTGAGCAGTTCTCCTCTACCATGTCCCTCTGCCATGCTGTCCCACCTTGGAGCCAGACAACCATGCAAGGACTGAAACTCCTAAAACGTGAGCCAGTCAGGCGTAGTGGTGGCACAAACTTGTAATCCCAGCACTCGGGAAGCTGAGGCGGGAAGATTGCTGTAAGTCTGAGGCCAGCCTGGGGTACAAAGTAAGTTCAAGGCCAGCCTGAACTGCATAGTGAAACCCTGTGTCAAAAAGACAAAAACAAAGAAACAAAGAAACGAAAAACCTGACATGTGAGCCAAAGTAAACCTCTCTTCCTTTAAATTGTAGGTATCAAGTACTATGTACCAATGACAAAGAAAGTAACTAAGACAGGTCCTGTCTGCTCTGAGAAGCTATAAGAACATCCACTGCCCATCAAACTTGTGGAGAATCTTGCTAAGAAACTGTACTGTTCTTTAAACACCACTTACACCTCTCACCCTGCAAAGGCACTGTGGTAACTGCTCCTTGGCTGGAGATCTTTGTGTCCTGAGTTGAAATTCAAAAGACAAATATGGGGTGTCAAAACACTCTTATATGAGCATCTTTCCCCTGCAGGGTAATTATTCTTTAGTATGATCAACAAGACCCTTCCTCCATTAGACAGCCATTTCCCTCAGTTCACTCTTCTTGTTACCCTAACCCCACTCAATGCTGATATCACTATGGCTACTGTCATCACCATCATAACTGCAATTTATTAAGTGCTTACTATATTCCAGGCACTGTGCTAATTCAGATATTTTGTTTAATGCTCACAGCCATCCTACCAAGTTTGGCCTATTGTTATCTTTTTTGTGCACTGCAACTTAGAGGGGTAAGTACCTTGCCAAATACACCTGAGATGAATGCAAAGCCTGTGCTCCTTAGCTCTGTGATACTGCTGCCACCTCCAGTAAGTGGTAGTTGTTGTAAGAGTCAGGCTTGTATCACTACTCAGGTCCTTCAACCATGTCCTCCCTTCTCCCATTGCTCTGCCTGGCTAGTGTTTGTTCAACCTTCGACACCCAGTTCAGAATCCCATTCCTCCAGGAAGTCTTCTCTACATGCAAGTGCCCTCTCAGTAGTCCCAAGACCTTTTTGTCACCCACTACCACCTCACTGATCTGGATCAGTGGCCCAGCTCTGCTCATACAGCCTGGCTTTCCTTGTATCTCAACCCCAATCACACTGTCAAAAATCTACAGGTGTGTTTTCCCTTTAGACTGTGGCACTCCTCCCCACCCCCCACCCCCCGTATCACATCACAGGCAGGGACAGATGTTTTCTCTTTGTAGCTCTAGTATCTGGCACTAGGGCTGGCTGTGGTCCCTAATTTATTTGCCAAATGTTTCCTGAGAGTCTACTAAGTGCCTGGCATTGAGAAGCTAGGAGTGAAGAGATGGCCCAAAACTTCGCTTTCTTAGAGCACACAGATTACAACCCAGGTGTTCATTCAGTACACAGGGAAGGACTGAGGTAGAAAATCAGACTCAGTCAACAAAGTACCCAGTCATAGGGCTGTGATGTGGCTTAAATGGCATAATCCAGGTAAAGTGCTTGGAATGGTTTTACCCAGAGTAAGTACTCTATGAATGTTTGGTACTATTATTACAGACTGTTTAGCATGCAATAAGCCATCCAGCAGGCAGGAAATAAAAAACCGGACTTCTGTTTCCCATGACTTTACTCAAGCCCCTAGAAAATATTTCCTCCCACCTCGATCAAGTAAACTCATATTCTTGGGAAACCAACATGTGGGTACAGGACTCCATCCCTGTGTTTGTCTCCTTCCTTAGTAGACTGGCACCTCTCCACGGCTCTAATCTTTCTCTCCAGCTGGGAACTGGCAGGTTCACAGCCTCCTTAGTTTTCAGTCTCATAAGCCCTGATGGAGTCTCTGTATGTGGCATTTCTGATCCTAGGTAAGATAAAAGATAGCCCAACCTCTGAAATCAGGGCTCCCACAGAAACATGGATAGGCACTGTAGAGTAGAGCATACCATTTTTCCTTTTTTAAGATAAGAGTATTCCCACTGTAGAGTGTATCTGTTTTCCTTTCTTCAAGATAACTCTGAAAACATCCTACCAGAAACCTGAAAACCTCTGCAAGGTCTAATAACCAAACATGGCTTTACATTGGATCTTTTTCTAGCCCAGCTTGGGCTGCATCAGAATTGCCATCAAAATGCATGGAAATTAAATGCTTTGGGTGGGAGTGAGGGGATGGGGTAGTGACATGGAAAATGCTACTCAAATCTGGGCTGCTGCTTAGAAGGAAACAATGGGCTTGGAAGGACCTAGTATCCCAGCTTCTGAATTACTATCTATGGCCCTTTGGGTCATTCTTGGAACAGATAAGAAAGGAATTCACTTTTTGCTTCTAAAATTGCAATATTGGTAATAATCAGGCTGAATGGCCTCAAGGGTCTTACTCACCAATGCTGGTGAAGTCTTCTGCTTTCCTGTCTTTGGGTCCTTGTGAGTGATCTGGAGTTGATCCAGGGGCAGAGCTGGCATTGTGCTGTGGTGACCCTCCTGAAAGGAATATGTATGGGAAGAACAGAGCAGACACACAGACTCCTAAAGGCAGGGCTCCAGGGCTAATCCCAGAGCCAGAAGAGAAGCATTAACCCCTAGTTTTAGTGTGTCCCAGATGTGGGCCTCCAAGATGTAGTTCATGTGCTATTGATCCAGACAAAGTGCTGTTTTGTTGAAATCAGTCCTTCTCAGCTGTTGAGGAATAGACTTCCCAGATGACTCTTATTCCTTTTGAGAAGTACTAGCTAAAAAACTACCTAGATTATTTTTACCTTTTTTTGAAGTACTGGGGATTGACCCTATGACCTTGCACAACACCAAGCAAGAACTCTACCACTGAGTTACATCTCTGACCAAATTATCTTTATTATAGCTCCAACTCTGTGTGCTCAGTAGCCCATGGAGGCAGACTAGGGTGTGGCAAAACTGGCTGGGGAAGTAGGTGTGTCCTGTTAGTTGCAGAATCCCAAAGCTCTGTGCGTGGACATTTTGTAGAGAAAACTTGAGCACGTTTTCAGCAAGACACCCTAGACCTAATGTCAGCCTGAGGAGTGGAAGATACAAAAGGGACAGTCGCTATTGAGCCTCCGCTACTGTGTACTCTCATGCTGTACAGTGTACCTTTTTTCTTACTTCCTGTTGGCCCAAACTTGCTCTGCAGAGCCTGTTTCTTTTCCTGCCCTTAATAAACATAAAAACCTTGCCCTTGTTTGTGTTTGTCTCAACTAATTCTGTGTGCAGGACAGAAAGAATCTAGAAACCACCTCTAGAAGGAGACTCCGGACCCAAAACACTGTAACACTGTGAACTCGGTCAAGATACTGCTCAGGGTTCTACTTCTCTTACTAGCTTTCCTAATGATCACCACAGACCTGGGACAGACACAGCCATATCAAATGTCTGAGTAATGACTAACTAGTATGTTCTTCTTGTAACTCTCACCAGATCTTTCAGGTCTTTTAAGGGTTGGAGCCATGGGCCTTTCCTTGCTTGTATAAGGTGTTAAGATTTACAGACTCTCCAGGCATCAAAGAAAAAGGACATGATGAATAGAAGGATCAGGTAGAAAGAAAATTCACAGAAATCTGCCAGAGCAGGCTCCTTTGCAGAGGACCAAACTGGCTGCAAAGGCAGCAGTTGGTGCTGGGTGTGGCTCAGTGGCAGAAAGTGCACTTAGCATATACAAGGCCCTCGGTTTGATCCCTAGCATAAAAAAATCAAAAATAAAAAAGCCAGGAAATGACAGGTTTTCTGTCTTCCACCTAATCTTTTCACAAAACCACTGGGCCTGTCCCACAGGAGGGACGCATGAGTTGACCAAATCATGGAATGTATGTAAATCAGGCTACTCAGAAGGCATGCCATTTAAGGATAGTATGGTCTCAATGACAACAGATGGAGGCAGGGTGGAGAAAACTGTCACTTTCTGAGCTCTCACAGACAAGCTGAGGGGCAGGTCAGTCATATATTACCAGGTGTCCTGTATCTCAGATTTCAGGCCAGTTCCTGGTGATATGAAGACAGATAAGAATTGGGAAGAAATATACCCTAGGCAGAGGAAATAGAAGATCAGAGGATAGGAGAAGGAAGCAGCAAGGTACACAGGTTCAAATCTGTTTTATTATGTTTTTAAAGAGACAAGGTCTCCCATTTGGCCTTGAACTCCTTGGCTCAAATGATCCTCCTCTTTCAGCCTCTCCAGTAGCTGGAACTACAGGTATGCAACACTGTGTCTGGCTTCTGGTCTGTTTTAAAGACTGTGACAATGCCCTCTCTAGAGGCATGTAATGAGAGAGAACTAGTCTGTCTAGTCTTTAAGTCCTAATCTAGCTCTTGAATCGTTGCGCACAAGATTTTCTGAAAAAGTTAGGTACTGCAGCACATGCCTGCAATTTCTGCTACTGCAGAGGATATGGCAGGAGGATTACAAGTCCAAGGCCACCCTGAGCTACTTAATGAGACTGTCTCAAAATGAAAAAATGGAGGGAGGAAACAGCTGGAGATGTAGTTCAGTGGCAGAGCACACCTGGGTTCAATCCTCAGGAAGGACTGAAAAAAAAAAAAAACATAAGGCAAAGTAAAGAAGGGTTTGGGGTAAATTTTCTTTCTTTCTTTTTCTTTTGGCTTTTTAAGACAGGATCTCACTATGCATTCAAGCTGAACTTGGGCTCACTTTGTAGCCCAGGCTGGTCTCGCTGGTCTTGAACTTCAAACAATCCTCTGGCCTCAGCCTCCAGGGTGCTGGAAATACAGATGTGCATCACCACACCCGGTGGTGGTAAATTTTCACCTTAGAACTTTGCCAAGCATAGATAATATTCATTGTATAGGAGAGCAAGAAAGAGAGAAAGAGAGAGAAAAAAAAGAGAGAGAAAGAGAAAGAGTCTCACTATCTCACTATGTTGTCCAGGCTGGCACTGATCTCCTAGGCTTAAGTGATCCTTCTGCCTCAGTCCCCTGAATAGCTAGGACTATAGGCACATGCCAGTGTGCCTGGCTATGTTATTTTTAATCAAGTTACTATCTTACTTGCCTCTTAGGAACTCCGATCCATATAACAAGGGTTATTATGTTCACATGTGCAAAGGAGGGGTGGGTCCTGATCTGCTCAAGGCAAATACATTTTTGGCCAATTTAAAATTGATGCCCAGTCCTTCTATGTTGGCATGTGCGGCTCTCATGTTGAAAGCATTAAATTATACTTTATTCTCCTTAATTCCAGTACTGCTGGGAGGGCAACTGGAAACACCAGTAGGCTACACACCAGTACAAAAGCCTAAATGACTCAGAGGTCTAATTCTTTTCCAGGTTTATACATAGGAGAGGATAGTGTGAGAGTCAGGAATGGAACCTGAAGGTAGGGAAAGAGTCATAAGGAAGGGGCAGCTTTCATCCTTTAAATTCAAGGCCTGAGTTCATATCTAGACAAGTAGAGACAACACCTGCTTTTAGAAGAAATTTATTCCAGTCTGTAATCCTAGTACTTGGAAGGCTGAGGTAGGAGGATTGCCACAAGTTTGAGGCCAGCCTGGACTACTTAGCTGTCTAAAAAACCCCCACAAAAAACAACAAACAAACAAACAAACAACAAAACAAGGAAAGGGGAGGAGGAGAAGAAACTCGCTCCTATAAACTATACAAGCCAGTGCCTACAAAGGCAGTTCAGCTGGGCATGGCGGCACATACCTGTGAGTTCAAGCCTAGCCTGAACTGCATAGCGAAAACCCTGTCTCAAAAAGACAAAAGACAAAAGACAAAAGACAAAAGACAAAAAAAAAAAAAAAAAAAAAGGCAAGCCAGTGCAGGGCAAGGCTGGTGCAGTGGTTAAAGAGAGCTCTATGGTCGTACAGCCTGACTTTAAATCCTGGTTCCATGTTTTCCTGCACATGTTAGGCCCTTGAGGCAGTTCCCTGACCTCTCTACTCTTGATTTTCTTTTTCCTTTTGAGACAAGGTCTTGCTATGTGGTTCAGGCTGGCTTTGAATTCACTATGGAGCCCAGGTTGGTCTCAAACTCATGGTGACCCTTCCGTTTCAGCCTCTGGTGTGCTGGGATTATAGGTAGGTGTCACCATGCCCAGCTTGCTTGATTTTATCTATAATATGGAATCATAATAATATATTATCTCTAAGGGTTGCTCTGAGAAATAATCAATGCTAAATGTTCAACACAGTATCTGGCACATACTAAGCACTCCATAAAGTTTAGTTGTTATCATTTGAGTTTCAAACACAGACAGAGCACTTTGTGTTTCCTCATTTATTCAGCATTCTGGGTCCTGGTCATATAAATGACTATCATCCAATGTTAGAGTTATAACAAGAAATGGCCAAAACTAGAGCACAGAAGAGAAAGGGAGGAAGGCACAAAGGTGATATAGGTAACATAACTTGGATGTTGAAGGATAGGAGAAAAAACTGGGCATTCCAAGCAAAGAACAAACTGAGCAAAGGCTCAGAGCCATAAAAAGTGTGGCTTTGAAAAAGGAGGAATACATTAATGTTGCTGAAAACACAGAGTACAGAAGATGATGGAAGTGAGGAAGAAAGAGATTGGATAGGGAAAATAGAGCCAGTTTAAAAACAGGCTTCAGTATGCTATGAGCTCTCATTTGAAGACAGTGAGGAGTTACTTTAAAAAGAGAGACATGATCAAAAGAGATGATAAGCAGGGCAAGGTGGTACATGACTGTAATGCCAGCACTCTGAGAGACTGAGACAGGAGGAGCTAGTTTGAGTCCGGCCTGGGCAAGTTAGAGACTTGGGGAGTCCATGTCTCTAACTAACAAATAAACGAAGATGATGAAAACCTGGTGCAGAAGCCGGGCGTGGTGGCGCACTCCTTTAATCCCAGCACTCGGGAGGCTGACGTAGGTGGAGCGTTGTGAGTTCGAGGCCGGCTTGGGCTACAACGCGAGTTCAAGGCCGACCTGAGCTACATAGTGCGACCCTGCCTCAAAAAACCAGGGCCAGGAGTTTGGCTCAGTGCCGTAAGCGCCTGCCCTGGCAGGCGCGAGGTTGTGAGTTCAATCCCCAGTGCCGCAAAAAAACAAACAAAAAAAACAAACAAAAAAAAAAGAAAACCTGGTGCAGGAGAGGCCTCCTATGAACCGCTGGAAAGCAAACAGTACTGTGTTAATCACCTAATATATTCAGCGCTTTTTCAGTACTTACTATGTTGCTGGCATCAACACCTGGAGAACAGTAAAGTGGGCAAATAACAACCATTCACAGTGCTTATTGTTTTTATAGAAATGACAGATACAAATCGAGTAGTCATAAAATCAACATGTTTGTTATACAGACAAAGATCAGGTAGCATTTACAGAGAGGTGACTTGAGGGAAAGAGGATGTCAAACAGGATTTGAGTTTTCATCTAAGGTATGAGTAGGTATTTAAAAAGACAAGGACAATAATCATGGTTATATCTGTGCTCGCCACTATACCCCTGTGTGGTGTAGGGAAGCAGAAACAGAGTTAGGAAAGGGCTTTTTCTTAGGAAAGTGTAGTACAATCACCAATCATAATATGGCCTACGAGCATTCTCAGGGCTACTGTTGCCTCAGTTTCTCTGATGGCCACCATTCTTCTGGTCTAATTTCAACATTACTCCCCTTTGAAACCTTCCCAAATCGCACTATCTAAAGTATTCACTCTCCCAATTGCTGTCATATCTTTAGGTACCGTGTACATTTACTTGTCGCTGACTGATTCCTCCCATGTCAGTTCCATGTAGGCAGAAGCCTTGTGGGCCTTGCTCGGTTTCTATCTCCAGTGCCCAGGTCTCTGCCTGGCACTTAAGAGGCGCTCAACAACTATTTGCTAAACTAATGAATGAAAAAAAAAAAAAACCTAATGAATGAACTCGGAGGACACCGAAGCCCCGGCCATGGGGGGCGGGGCTCGGTGATTTCAACCCTTGGGTCCCGCCTAGGGCGGCCTAGCTTGGAGTGAAGCAGCTCACGGCCCCCGCCCTACGAGGCAACGTAAGCCTCGGCCCAGCTGTGGACACGGGGGCGATGGGCGTGCCAAGGCCGCCCGAGGAACGGCCCGAGCGGCCCTTTCCGAGCCCCAGGACCCGCATTGGGCAAGGACCAGCCACGCACTCACCTCAGCGGCTTCACCACAGGCGCAGTACCGCCGCCGCCGCCACCGCCACCGCCGTTCCCGGTGACAGCTCCCGGAGCTCCCACACTTCCGGGGTCAAACGGCGATTCCGCAGGCGCAGACCGGAAACCCCGGCCCAGCCCTGCCCTCAGCGCCAACTGCCACCCAAAGGCTGGGCCATGACCACGCCCCATGCCTAAGACCCCGCCCTCACGATGTTTTCTTTTTTTTTTGCCTGTGACCACACCCTCTGGCCCTTCCCAGGTCAGGTTAAGTGAGTCCGTCTCTAGGAAAATGCAGAAGTAATTGCCAGGACGGCTTTTTAGAATCCTAGGCGTCAGTCATTATTCTACAAATTTAATCCAGAAGTTTTAACAGGTGGAAAGTATAACGACCTTAGCAAACAAATGAGTAGGCAAATGAGGACAGACTGTGATTTGATTTATAAGAACTGGTCTTGATGGAGTTATGATGGTAATGAACTGGGAGGACACACAAATGAGGCTGGGGATGTCCCTTTTCTTCATCTTGGTGGTGACTGTAGAGATAGGTTCACTTAGGATCAAATTGTACACCAAAGATTTGCGCACTTTTCTGTACGTACATAATACAAAATGTGCAGCCTTGCGATTTTGAATCAATTAGCGTAGCTATCTGGCAGATGCAGTTTTTCCACAGATCATCTCAGGTGGTGCAGGGTTAGTGGGTCCCAATCCCATCTGTGTATCAGAATCATCACACAAAGCTAGTTAAGAATACTCATCCCTGGGGCTGTATGTCACTCAGTGGTAGAATGCTTTTCTTTTTCTTTCTTTCTTTCTTTCTTTTCTTTTCTTTTCTTTTTTTTTTTTTTGTCTTTTTGAGACAGGTCTCACTATGCAGTTCAGGCTGGCTTTGAACTCACTTTGTAGCTCAGGCTGGTCTTGAACTCACAGCCTCCCGAGTGCTCGGGTTACAGGCATGTGCTAGAATGCTTTTCTAACATGCACAAGCCCTTGGTTCTATCCCCAGCACTGAAAAAGAAAGAAAGGAAGAAGAAAGGCAGGAGGGAGGAAGGTGTGAGGGATGGAGGGAGGAAAGATAAAATGAAACCACTAATGCCTGGTTGTATCTCAGTGTCAGACACACAGTAAACATTCAAAAACAACCGCTATCATTATCACTGGGATCTTCTGGACACTCATAAATGATTGCCAAGCCCAGCCTTGGAGAGTGTGAAGTACTGTTTTACCCAGCCCCAGTATTACTGCCAGACAAGCTATCTGCCCTCAAGAAACAAGAAGTGCTTACGCTGGTGCCTGTCCTCAAGAGCTTACTATGGAGGGGCACAAGAAAACCAACAGCTATGAGGCGATGTGATAAATGTGTGGTGCTAAGAAAGTAGAGGAATGGGTTATAAACAAGAAATGGGAGGAGAGGGGTTTGCTAATTACTTATATATATTGCTATGTAACAACTGCTATAGACTTTGCAGCTTAGCACAGTGGGGGTGAACCTATGGCACGCATGTCATTTGTCTTTCTTTTAAGACAAAAGATATTATGGGCTGGGGGTTTAGCTCAGTGTCTCAAGCACATGTCTGGAAAGCACAAGGTCATGAGTTTGACGATCCCTGGTACAAAAAAAACAGATATTAATGTAGGAGTCATTTTTTCTAAACTAAAACCTCAGTGTGTAGGTTTAATTGCAATGTTTTAGTGGAAAGGAAGGAGGGGGTGCAGGGAAAGGAAGAAATGGAGAGAGGGAGTAATGGAGAGAGAGAAAGGAGGAAAGGAAAAGAGAAAGAGAGGAGACTCTCTATTAGTTGGAGTGTTAACCTTTATATTTCTTTCATCATTCTCCTTCAGCCAAAGAGCTTAATAAGGAATGTAAATGTCTAAAGGAGACATTCTTATGTGAGCTAACATGTGTCCAACTGAAATTAAACTAAAAAGTTGAGCCGGGCATGGTGGCGCACGCCTTTAATCCCAGCACTCGGGAGGCTGAGGTAAGGTGGAGTGTTGTGAGTTCGAGGCTGGCTTGGGCTACAATGTGAGCAAGGCCAGCCTAAACTACATAGTGCAACCCTGTCTCAAAAAGCTAGGGCTGGGAGTTTGGCTCAGTGGCTCAAGCGCCTGTCTGGAAGGTGTGAGGCTGTGAGCTTGATCCCTGGTGCTGCAAAAAAAAGAAAAAAAAAAAGTTAAAAAGTCAATAGGAGACGCCTCAAACCATGTAAAGTTACACACAAATAGAGAGGAATTTCTTGGCCTGTATTTTTCCCCATGTGAAAAGAAAACAACAACTAACTTACTTTAAGAACAAATATTTGGGTTGGCAAAGGAGGGGAGTATTCATGGTGCTTATGACCAACCAAGCCGAGGGTAACTTGGGGGAAAAAACTGTTGGTAGTTAGAGCTAGAAAATCAGCATAGAAATTAATATGTTGGCCTGAGTTCTGCCCAACTCAGACACTCTGAGTCACTTCAGACGAATCGGTGTTGTTTCTTTGTACTTCAGTCTGTTAGCAAGTTAATGTTCATCGAGGTTAGCACCCCACACACCCTTTTTTCACTTTAAAATGATGCTCTTGTATGGTTCGCCCTCTGTTCATGTTCTCTCCCCTCCAATAGCAACTTGACTACACTTCAAGGGACCATCCTTCCTACTTACAGTTTAGATTTGGAATGTCCACAGAAGGTTCATGTCTTAAATAGCCTGTGGAGATGGTGGAAACTTTAAGAGGTAGAGACTAGCAGGACTTTTAGTTCATTGGGATTATACCCTCAAAAGGGACTGTGGAACACCAGTATCTTCTTCTTTTGATTGCTGGCCATCAGATGAACAATGTGCTTTGCCACAAACTTCTGCCATGATATGCTACTGTAGGCCCAAAGTGATGGGGCCAATCAGTCATGGACTGAAATCTCCAAAAGTGTGAGCCAAAATAATGCCTTTGTCTTTATAAAGGCATTGTCTTTATATGTTATCTCAGATTTTTTTTCTTTACAGTGGTTGAAAGCTGACTAACAAGCCGGGCATGGTGGCGCACGCCTTTAATCCCAGCACTCGGGAGGCTGAGGTAGGTGGAGCGTTGTGAGTTCGAGGCCGGCTTGGGCTACAACGCGAGTGCAAGGCCGGCCTGAACTACATAATGCGACCCTGCCTCGAAAAACCAGGGCCGGGAGTTTGGCTCAGTGCCTTAAGTGCCTGCCCTGCAGGTGTGAGGTTGTGAGTTCAATCCCCGGTGCCGCAAAAAAAAAAAAAAAAAGAAAGCTGACTAACATACCCAGAGTTTAGGGATTTAAATTGTGTTAGTTATCTAGTGATGTGCAACAATCACCCCCAATGCAGTGGCTTAACACAGTAATAACAATTACTGTTATTATTTTACATGCTGTCTGTAGTTTAGGAATTCTAGAGTGACTTGGCTGGATGGTTCTAGCTCAGGGTCTTTCAGGAAGGTGTAATCAGATGTCATCTAGGACTGCAGTCATCTGAAGGCTTGGTCCAAGGAAAGTCAGTTACTTGCATGGCTAGCAGATTGGTAATGCCTGTTGGCAAAGGCCCTCATTTCCTCTCTACAGGGCTGCTTGGGTGTCTCTACAGCATGGCCCCTGGATTCCCTCAAAAGGTTCAATCCAAGAGTTTGAAGCAGATGCAGCAATTCCTTTATGACCTTGCTTTGAAAGTCATATATCATCACTTCAGCCATGTTTTTATTGGTTGCATAGGCCAGTCATGGTTCAGTGAGGGAGAGGACTATACAAGGACATGAATATCAAAAGGCAAGATCATTGGAGATCATCTTAGTAGCTGGCTACAAATCAATCTAACATTTGTCCATTCAACTACCCATAGTGTTGTGTTGTTTTGTCTTGCTTTGTTTGTAACAAGGTCTGGCCATGCATTTCAGGCTGGCCTTGAATTCACTGTGTAGCCCAGGCTGGCCTTGAACTCACAGCAATCTTCCTGCCTCAGCCTCGTGAGTGCTGGGATGGCTGTCTACCACCATGCTGGGCCCCAACCATCCATAGTAATTGTCTCAGGAATAAATATATGATACAGATCTCTCCTGTATATCCAATTTTGGGATCTTTATTTAGAGCCAAAGTTAAACAAAAACTCTCTTTCTGAGATTACTGGCAATGAAAATGAATTAAGGCTAGAGTTGCTAATGATTACTACGTGGAACCCAAGAATAAGGGAAACACAAAGGAAAGCAGATTTGGGAAAAAGAAAGAGAAATAGTGAGATGACATATTTGAGCTCTGGATCCATATGCATTCAAGTTTAGACACGCCCTAGACTTTTCTTATTCCTGTTTTGCTTAGGCCAATTTGAGTTGGGGCTCTGTCCTAATACAATTTCTAGGTGCTCAATGCTTCTCACCTCATTGGCCACCATTTTCTAAAGGTGATGACTGGCACATGGGGATAAAAGCAGAATGAGGCTGCTAATTGTTCAAACCCATGATCATAAGGACTCCCTGGTATTACAAATCACGCACAATGATGGAAAGATGTTAGTTTGTGGATTGAGCTTTAATTTGTGTTTGGTACCCACCAACTGGGATTCTTTGACTAGACCAGGGAGGTTCAACAAGGTAAGTGTAATGAGGCAAAAATGAATTTGTTAGTCATGGGATATAAAGACTTTGGGGTTAGTCCCAGATACACACCCTACTCAGTGGACAAAATTGGGTAAGTTGCTTGTTTTTCCAAGTCCTTATTTCCCTACCTGCTTAGTGAAGATAGTAATATTTATTTCAATCTACTATATTCACTCAGCCAATACTATTGAGCACCTACTATATGCCAGGGACTATAAAAAGACAATAAAATGGTTTAATTCTAGTCTTCAAGGTTTTTATAGTCTCATCAAAAATATGAATAAAGCATGAATTACATCATTCAGGAGAGTGGTACGATAACCATACACATGATGCTTTGGGATCATAAGGGAGAAAGCATCTCACACTACAGAATATGCATGGGCTTTCTGAAGGAAATGTTGTTTAGTCCAAGTTTTTATGGAATCTGACAAGTTATATACATTTAAGTGTGTGTGTGTGTGTGTGTGTGTGTGTGTGTGTGTGTGTTTGTACTGGGAATCAAACTCAAGACCTTATGCTTGCCAGGCAGGCACTCTGCCACAGAGTTATAGCCCCGGCCTAGCAACTGACAAGTTAGAAAAGCATAACAGCAAGGAACACAAATGGGGCAAAAATCCAGGGGTGTTGAAGAAATTATATGGATGAACATAGTTGAACTCCAGGGAAGAAGGCTATTTTAAACAGAAGTCAAATTTTTGGACAGCTGTGTGGACTGCGTAAAGGAACTGATGGTGGGGAAAGGTCCTGGAGATGTTGAATAAAGAAATTCAAACTGGGCATGGCGGTGCGTGCCTGTAATCCCAGCACAGGGAGGTGGAGGCAAGGGGATCACTGTGAGGTCGAGGTCAGCCTGGACTACATAATGAGTTCAAAGCCAACTTGGATTACATAGCAAGACACTATCTCAAAATAAAAACAAAACCAAAAACAACCCCAAAACTTTTTCAGAAAGATATTTTAGAAAGATAATGCCAATTGTCATGGATGGTAGCAAAAATGGAGATAAGCCTATATTGAGGTTATCTGTTGTTTAACTACCCTAAAATTCAGTAGCTTGCAAAGATTTATACTGTTATTAATACTATTATTATTATTATTATTATCATCATTATTATTTTGTGATGCTGGGGATTTAATCCAAGGTTTTACACATGCTGGGCAAGCAGTCTACCACTGAACTACATCCTCCTTTCTAAAATTTTACTTTGAGATAGGATATTTTTTAAAGGTTTGTTTTTTAGAGCCGGGCGTGGTGGTGCACGCCTTTAATCCCAGCACTCGGGAGGCTGAGGTAGGCGGAGCGTTGTGAGTTCAAGGCCGGCTTGGGCTACAATGTGAGTGCAAGGCCGGCCTGAGCTACATAGTGCGACCCTGCCTCAAAAAACCAGGGCCGGGAGTTTGGCTCAGTGTCTTAAGCGCCTACCCTGGCAGGTGCGAGGTTGTGAGTTTAATCCCCGGTGCCGCAAAAAAAAAAAAAAGAAGGTTTTTTTTTTTAGGGAGGGGGGTTTTCTTTTTTTTTTTTTTTTTGAGACAGGGTCTTACTATGCAATTCAGACTGGCCTTAAGCTCACTTTGCAGTTCATGCTGGTTTTGAACTCACAATGATCCTCCTGCCTCAGCCTCCCAAGTGCTGGGATTACAGGTGTGTGCCACCATGCCTAGCTTGCTATTTTCTTTTTTGGTACCAGGAATCTAACTCAGGGCTTTGTGCTTGCTAGGCAGGCACTGTCACTGAGCTACATCCCTGGCCCAGGAGTTTTTTTTAAAGCAGAGTTTCTCTATGTAGTCTAAGGTGGTCTTGAACTCACTATGTAGCCCAAACTATCCTTGAACTCATGGCAATCCTCCTTTCTCAGCCTCCTAAGTGCTGAGTTTGTAGATGTGTACTATCATGCCGGGTTTGAGACAGAATTTTGTTGGTATTGTCCAGGCTATCCTCAAATTTGCAATCCATCTGCCTCAGTCTCCCTAGTAGCTGGGATTGTAAGAGTGCATTACTGTGCCTGGCTAAGATTTATTATTTTTTCATAGTTCTGTGAGTTGCCCAGATTTCTCCCGTGATGTTAGGTATGGTTATGATATAGTTACATTCAACTGGGTGCTGAGGGAGACTGGAACATCAAGACCTCTTCATGCATGTACCTAACATCTCAGAACCAGTTGGGGCTAGAACATCTGGCAGTTCAGTGCATCTCTCTCTTGTCATTCAGTAGTCCTGTCCAGTGACCCTCAAGCAGGGGTGATTTTCTCCCACAGAGGACACATGGCAATATCTGAAGACATTTTTGATTGACATAACTGAAGCATCTGGTAGGTAGAGGCTAAGGATGCTGTTAAATGTCCTGTAATGCACAGGATAGCCCCTACTACAAAGAATTATCTGCTGGTCATCTGGCCCCAAATCTCAGTGGTACCAAGATTGAAAGCTTTTGGTCAAGCATGAGCTTTTGTATGGTGACTTAGACTCCAAGAGAGTAATAATGGAAGCTGCCAGATTTCTTAAGGCGTAGGCTCTGGAACTTACACAACATCACTTTTTCCACATTTTATTGGTCAAAGCAAGTGTCAAGGCCAGCACTGATTCAAGGAGAGAGGAATTAGCCCTCTTCACCCATTGTGTACAACCACCTATATACTTTCTATCTCTATAGATGGTTTTTTTTTGTACCAGGAATTGAACTTAGGACCTTGTGCTTGCCAGGCAGGCCTTTATGCCGCTAAGCTACATCCCCAACCCTATAGCTCTATAGACTTTTGATCGTGTTTACAGAAAACCTATCAAAGCCAGGGAGATTGAATGAGAGAGGTTCATGTGAGAGGTGTTAGTATTTGGAGAAAGAAATGACCTCATAAGAAAATGAAATAATAGCAGTTGCAATCTCTTTGCAAAGTGTTACATAAATATACTAGTTTTATAATCTGCAGTGTCCCTAGCCAGCAACTGCTGTCCCCAGCAGTTTTCCATTAAGCCAGGCTTTCTTTCAATAGGCCTCTGCTGTCTGCCTGATCCCCTGTCCTCTGTGAATTCATCAAAGCTTCTGCTGACTCCGGAAGAATCTAGAGAATGATCACTGCAGTGAAAGTCTCAAATCATCCCCCAGGGCCTCTAGGAACAAAACATCTGCTTGTCATTCTCCCTTACCCCTCTGGGTTTCAGTAAGAAAACTGCATTAAATGATAATGATAAACAATTTAAAAACCAGGCCTTCTGGCTTCTAAGAAGGAAGGTTTAATTTAAAGGCAGCTGATTATCAACTCATTATAATTTACGAATAGTGGTTTTCTTGTCTCCCATCACTAGTCTGTGAACAATACTCAAAAAGATGAAAAAAAAAATCCAAGTTAGAAGAAGAAGAAGAAGAAGAACAAGAAGAACAAGAAGAAGAAGAAGAAGAAGAGGAATCTTATCAAACATATAATCCAAGTCTCTCATTTTATTTTATTTATTTATTTTTTGTTTTTTTGAGACAAGTCCTCACTATGAAGTCCAGGCTGGTCTTGAACTCACTATGTAGCTCAGGCTGGTCTCAAAGTCACGGCACCCGCAGCCTCCTGAGTGCTGAGATTATAGGCATGGGTTACCAGTCTCAGCCAAACATCTCATTTTATAGATGAGGAAACTGAGGCCTAGAGAGAAGGGGCCTGCCCAGAGTCACCCAGCAGCTGGGAATAGGGGACAGGGGAAGGATGGCAGAATAGGTACTGGAACCAAAGTCTCCATCCTGGCTCTAGTTTAAGGCCCTACTTAGGGAGATGAAAGGGTAGCTTAGCCCTGTCTGCCCTGTGCAGGCTGGAGATTCCATATGAAGACCACCCATTGAAGTGGCAATTGCTACATTTAGTGCCTCCATAATCATCAATGTGGGATGACAACCACAGAACCAGGTGGAAACAATTCATCAAGGACTGGGATGTGGTTTAAATTGCAGAGAAGACTGGAGCGGGGGGATTTTACTTTACATCAAAATTAGCATTTTTATTTGAACGCCTTACGTTTTTCACATAGGATCTGAAAGCAAGAACTTTCAGGACACCTTCAGCTCCCTGGGTGATAGGTAATGTGGATATCTGATATTTATAACCATTAAACCTGGGGGTTTCAATACTGTGGATACTGCCAGGCAGTGTTTTAGCTTTAATTGGGAAGAGAAGTTTTTGGAAGGTGTGTCTTGACAATTATGAAAAGAAGAGAGAACTGGGGATGTAGTTTAGTGGTACTGCATTTGCTTAGTATGCACAAGGCCCAGGTTCAATTCCCAGTAAGTCAAAAATAAAAGTGTGTGTAGGGAGGGAGTGTTACTTTCTCTTCTTCCTGGCGTTTACTCTCTGACCCACACAATCCCCAAAGAATTCCAAAATGCAGAACTATGATCCTCTAATTCCTTAATTCAGAGGACTAGCAGATGCTATGTCCTATGCCTAACATATTCCCCTGCTGTCCTTTTCCTAGAGTCTGGAAAGTCTAAAATAAAGGTACCAGCAGGTTTGGTTGTCTGTTGAGGGCTATTCTGTGCTTCCAAAATGGTGCTATCTATTCTGGAAAATGGAATGCTATGTCCTCACCTAACAGAAAGCAGAAAGAAGGGCAGAGGGTCGAAGTCTTTCCATCATGCCCCCTTCTAAGGGCACCTAATCCCACTCATGAGGGTGGAGTCCTCATGACTCAATCACCTCTTAAACCTTTCGCCTCTAAATATGATCACATTGGCAGTATCTAAATTTTGCAGAGCACACATCAAATGATCACATGCCCTCTGGTCAGTCCTTGTCTTTAATAGGAAACTCCCTATGAGGTGGGAATTCTAAACCTGGGTTCATGAAGGGTATCTCAGGATCTGTGCATCTCTACAATTGTTTGCAGATGTGTTGGGGAGCACATTTCAGTAGAGAGGCTGCAAAACTTTCATCCAGTTCTCAAAACAGCACCGCCTAGATGCCAAAACCACTTACACCAGTACTCCACCAAAACTCTTCTTCCATTGCAGCTAGAAAAGACATTCTAAGGCCCAGGAATCTCTGGTGACAGAAACATATTGTGATGGTTGATTGATTGCAACTTGAGTAAGAGAAACTCAATCAAATTGGCTTAGTAATTCTACATGCTAGGGCTTGTCACCTGGATGGTATAAAGGGGAAATGAAGGACAGATCTCTTTCTGTTTCCTCAAAGGAGCTCCAGTCTCTGCTTTCACCTTGGATGTCATCTCCTGACTTCCACCACAGATGCTTCAGCTTCAAGAGTAGACTCTTCTGCCTTCTATCACAGACCCATCAGCCTCCTAATACGGACTCACCCAGGACACTGCAGTCAGTTTCAGATCTTCAAATGAATCTCTAGGTTTCCAGTGTCAAGATAGACCATCTATACTCTTCCTCATCTGACTCTGAGGGTGGGCACTGTAAGCCAATCTTGTAAATTCTTATGTATTTGTATATCATATATTATATGTTTCTCTAGTAAACACAGACTGATCTAGATTTTGGTACTGGGAGTGGGGCCGCTGAGTGACTGTACCTGACCATATGACTCAGGAGACTTTGGAACTGGCTCATGGGGAGAGTTTGGAAAGGTTCAGAGATGCCAACTGAAAGAGAAGCTTTGGAAAACCTTAGGCTGCACCTGATGGGAGATCTCAGAAGACCAGTAAGGTGATAGAAATATTTCCAGTAAAGATCAATTTCAGGAGGTTTCCATCATAATGAAGGACTGCATTATCTGCTGAACCCCAGATGACATATGCTATGCCTTGGCAGAAAGTTTGTCTGTATTTTGCTCATGTCTGGAGACTTTGTACAAGTCTGAGATTAAAGGTGGTGGACTAATTCATCTTGCAGAAAACATTTCAAGGCAGTCTTACGTTGAGATGGTGGTGCGGCTGCTGTTGGGGGCTTTTAGTCAGATTTATGTTGAGAATCAAGAGCAAAGAGCCCAACAAAATGATTTAAAACATTGTGAGTTTGGCTAGAAAAGAAGTTCCAATAAAGTTGTGGCCTGCAAAGATGGAACAGAAGAGAAAATGGTCTCTGAAGGAAAAGCCAAGTATTTCAGATGAAGACAACAGATAATATGGGCCAAGGACATCAGAAGAATGAGCAGGACTCCAGTCTTTGCAGCCTCAGAGTTGCAAAGGTGAAAGACTTTGCTTTGAGGAGAGCACTCCAGAGCACCATGTTCCAGAATGGCAGCAGCCTAGAGAATTTGTTCCTTGAGATTGAGTTCAGATTGCTCAACATCCAAGCACTGGACCCCTATAACCTATAGCCCAAAGAGAAGGAAGCCTGGGTACTGTTTTTTTTGTTTGTTTGTTTGTTTGTTTGTTTTTTTTGCGGCACCAGGGTTTGAACTCACAACCTCGTGCCTGTCAGACAGGCACTTAAACCACTGAGCCAAACTCCTGGCCCTGGTTTTTTGAGTTAGGGTCGCACTGTGTAGTTCAGGCCAGCCTTGTGCTTGCGTTGTAGCCCAAGCCGGCCTGGAACTCACAATGCTTCTCCTATCTCAGCCTCCTGAGTGCTGGGATTAAAGGCGTGCACCACCACACCCGGCTCCTGGGTACTGTTCTAACTAGTGGCAAATACTGGCATTATCTGCATGGTGCTAGTTTTAGGTGCATGCAAAATGCAAGAGATGTGTAATCAAGAAGGGTTCCACTCAGATTTCAGAATAAGGCCTGGAAGGCCACACAATGTGCTCCTGAAAGGGAAGTGTGAGAAACTATGAATGTGAAGTCAAGGTGCTTTGGATACCCCAGAAGTTTGGAGAAGTCTGGGATGTGGATTTTCTGAGGAAAACTGTGAGGAGGGAGCAAAGTCAACCCAAGAGAGAAGTTGTTGGAGCTACCACCACTGGCAGTGTTGTGGGGGCAGAGCCACCCAAGCCCTTTGGAGTTCACATCTTGCCATAGATTGCCTCAAATGCTGCACATGGAACTGCAGGACTTAGTATTTGGCCTGTCAGATTTTGGACTTGCTTCTTTCAGTTTCTTTGTATCTCCTATTTGTGCCTTTTGAAATGATAATGTTTATCTCATGCCATTGTATGTTGGAAGTGTTTAACTTTCTTTTCATTTGTACATGAGCTTGAAGCTAAGAGTTGGCCTTAAATCTCAGAGGAGACTTGGGACTTGGACTTTTTGGCAATGCTGAAACTGTTAGGACTTTGGCAATTCTTAGAGACAGAAGAAATCTCTTTTGCATACAGGAATGTACATGAGTCTTTGGGGGACCAGGGGTGGAATATTATGGTTTGTGCCTAGATGTTACCCTAAAGTTTCATGCAGTATTAGGTGGGGCTTTTTCAGAGGTGGCTGGATCTAGAGTGTGTAATGCTGGGATTAAGGGTGTGGTGATTACTAAATCACTCCACTGATTGGTTTAGTACTGTCCTAATCCTGGTATAAGAGTATAAAAGAGGCAGAAAAAACTTTCTAAGGTCCCTTGTTTGCATTACTACTTTCTACCCACCATGTACTATTTCTCCTCTATGATGTTTGTCTGCCATGCCACTCTGCCTTGGAACCAAGTGACAAAGGAATGAAACCTCTACAAACTGTAAGCCAAATAAACCTGTCCAACCTTAACTTTGGGCATCAGATATTTTGTCTCAGCAATAAGAAAAGTAACTAAGACCCAGGCTTAGCCAAGCATCAAGATGCATACCCATAATTCCAACACTCAGGAGGTTGAGACAGGAGAATTGTCAGGAGTTGGAGGCCAACCTGGACTACATAATAAGTTAAGGCCTGCCTGAATTACATAGTGAGATCCTGCAAACAACAACAAGAAGAACAGTTTAATGTGATGTGTAAGACACATGTGGCAAGAGCAAAGTAGCTAACACATGGCATCAGAGAAAAATGCATTTTCAGTTATAGTTGGTTGAGGGTATCAGAGGAAGCTTCCAGGAATTGGTGCCCGTTACCTGGGTTGTAACACACTGTGAAGGTTTGAGAGATTGGAAATTATGTGGGGCAGAAGACAAAGGACCAAATTTCTTTCTGGCAATCCTGATGTCTTCATCAACTCCAATGCCCAAAAGGAGGGGTTGTTAAAACTGTCTAGTACTTGGAGTCATGTTCGTCCAGACAGACTAGCTTGGCTTAGAGTTTCTTTTTTTCTTCTCCCTTTAAAAGAAAATAAATGGGCTGGTTTTGTGATGCCAACTATTGCCAGCAGCCCTTTGTCCCTTCTGTTGAATTATTCATCCTGCAAGATGAATTATTAATTTCTAATTTCTTACAGCGAATGCCAGGCAAACAGGTCAAAATGAAGTTGAAATGCTGGGCAAGGAGCCATAGACCTCCCCAGGTCCCTTGGAACACAGGCCACTTGGGCCAGCCAAGAAATTATGCAGGAATTCACAAGGGGCTCACCCTGGATTGCATTTGACTAAGGATGAAACTAGCACAAGATCAGGGTGCCTCTCAAGTGGCTGGACTCCATTATCCTGCAGCTCTCTGGCCTCTTGCTTCCCTGGACCTTAGCTGGAGCACCTTTGGTTGGCTCTGGCACAGGACTGCATCACACATTCTGAGGGTTTATGTGCCGTTCAGTACATTGATTTGTGTTTGATTCTGAGCCTTGACTCCATGCAATCCTGAGTTAGTCAAGATGGTTTTCTCAACCTCAGCTCTATTAACATTTTGGCCTGGAACATTCTTTGTTGTGGGGGACTGTTATGCACATCTTATAGGATACTGAGTCACATTTCTGGCTTTTACTCACCACATGTTGTTAGCACAGCCCCTCTCCCAACTCCCTACCCTAGTTATGACAACCAAAAATACCTCTAGTCACTTCTTACTTGAGGACTAATAGGTAAGTGCTTTTACTTCCTTGAATCTTTTTTCCCCCTATGCTATATTAAATCAGAGTAATTCTTACCAGGGTGAGCAGGGTGAAATGACAATCAAGTCAGATCACAAATAAGCCTCATCTTATTAGGAATCATCCTACATGCCCTGGAGTTTTTTGTTGGTTTTGACTTTTTATTTTTTCTTTATTCTTTTTTTAGTTTTTTGAGACAGAGTCTTGCTATTTAGTCTACACTGGCTTTGAATTCACTATGTAGCCCAGGTTTAAGCTTGCAATCTTCCTGCCTTAGCCTTCTGAGTGCTGTGATTACAGACATGTGCCACCGTACCGGTATTGCTCTGGGACTTTTATATTACATGTATGTTTCTCTTTTATGTTTAAGTTCAGGTCTTGGTTAGGATTGGATTCAGTTGCAGATAACAGACCATCCATACTTTAAATTGGTTTCAACAGTGAAGGGGAGTGCTTGGTTTATATAACTCAAGGTCCAGAAATAGTAGATTGAGCTTCATGTTTGGGAGACCCAGAAACTCACTCACATCTGCAGGGACCATTTCTGTCTCTTTGCTCTGCCACATATAGTAGGGGATACAACTGGTTTGCTTTGGAATCCTAGCATGACTTCCAGCTGCAAATCGTACTATGGAATCCAGTGGTAGAAGGAACACATCTTTTCCAGCATTCTAAGTGAGACTCTAAGACTCATACTGGTCAAGCCACTTAGGTCAAATGCCTACTCTAAAAATAGTATCTACATTCAGTGGAATGGATGTGCTGGTTGGTTAGCCCATCAGGTCCCATCTCTGGAGCTTGGTGTGGAGTTGCATTCCCCTAAATATATGGCCATGGGCATATCCGAATGAATATTTAAGTATGCATGGGATCCAGGGACCATTTCTGAACCAATCTTTGTAGCTTTAGACTGGCTAGACCTGGGACTTCACCAACCTTTGGAGTTGAAAATATGAGGAGATGGAGAGATTAGCCTCATCCAAACATGAGAACCAGCAGTGAAGAAAAGTTAGTTTTCTAATACCAAAATAGGAATGCTGCTACCAGAAAAAGAGACATGGGTACTAGGCAGGCAAGAATAAAAGGTGTCTGCTGCATGGGATCATAAGAGGGCCATGGGGGAATGTTAGTATATCTAAAGAGTGGGTTACATATCTCTTGCACACTACTCTGATTCTTCCGGACTCATCTTTATTCCATCCAGTGATAGATGTTCTCAGTTACAACTCAACAGCACCTTTTCTGTCATTTTATGCCGTGGGGATGTGGGGAACCTGCCAGGCTCAATACTCACCCATGTGTAACCGGGAATGGCATTATTAATGAATGTCCTATGAGGCAACCCTAGACCAATGGGAAGGTGAGCTGATGAATAAATGCTTTGTTCTTTAGTCCTTGGAGTGATTATTTCCAAGATCTATCTCCCAAGGCATCTCAAAAGGTATCTAGATATTGAGCCACTAGTTACCTATATAGGAACACTCGTGGCCCTATTACTTGCCTGCCTTCTACTTTTGTTCCATGGAGACGCTTCCTAAATAAGCTATTCACACAGAATTCTTTGTCTGAGACTGTACTTTTGGGGAACCTAGAATAAGTTAATGATTTAGTTAGTCTGAGATTAAGATTTATCTTTATACTTTTTAGACAACATGCAAAAGATAAGATTTTTGGAGGCTAGTCATAGAATTCTCACCTCACGTATGTGAGGCTCTGAGTTTGAGTCTCAATACTGCCAAAAAAAAAAAAAAAAGAGAAAAAGAATAAAATAAGTAAGTTTTGTGTCCTTACCTTGGCCTTCTGCCTGCTGTCAGGTTGCACTGCACCTAGCGCCTAATAGTCAAGATCCTGGAATCGTATTTAAGGCCCAGGTTCTTCTGGTAGGAGGCAGCAGCCTATCAGCTGCTATGCCTGAGGTGAGTAGGTGTGTGGTAGAAGTGTCCCAAGATGAACCAATGCCCAGACAAGCTGTCAAGGACTGACTGCAGGCTTTAAAGACTTGTCAAGATGTCATCAGCCAAACAGGGAAGGCTTCTCTCCCTCCAGCTGAGCTCCTGTGATTTTTGATCAAGGTATGAGGATACCAACACATTCCTGGTGCCACTTGGACATCAAGTGCTTGTTGAGAATGGCTTGCCAATGTCAAGGCAGAAAGTGCACAGATAATGAGAGGTCAGAGAATGAGTTGTCATCCTGTCCCTTATGTCTATGCCACTCATTCTCTGAGCCAACATGTTATAATATGGCATTGTTTTCCTGCTCCACTGGGCTATTTGCTCTCCTGATACCCACTGATCATCCCTGGCAATGTTTGGATGAATGCCTCCTTAATCCTCTGGCCCTTGCCCAGCCATTTACTATGCCACTCTCTTGGTAGGACCCTCAGCCACCTACCCTGTACTTGAAATTTGCTTGTTCCTTGCTGATGGCCTTGTGCTTTTGTGTGTGTGTGTGTGTGTGTTTTGTCTTTGCTGTGAGCAATATTCCAAGTCTTTTTGTATTTTAAATTTTGAGACAGAGTCTCACTAACTTGTAAGTTGCCCAGGTTGGTCTCAAACTTGTAATCCTACTGCTTTAATAACCCAGAGTGCTAGGATTAGAGGAATGTGCCAACATGTGGCTGCTTCTTGCCTTTAGACAATTCTTTACTCCCTAGCAGAAAACCACAGTAGTGCATTGAAGGCTTGAGGTCACCTTGGTTTATACGTATCTGGAAGTGTCTCAGTTTATGATTTGGCTTACCAGGGGGAACCAGGGGCAAGGCTGAATAGTTAGCCCCAGACTGAGACTTTTCAGTGATGACTTCCCATGGCAGTTAAAAGGCTGTGAGGTACAGTCAAGCCTTTCAACTTTATCTTGTCTTGTCTAAAAACCATCCATCACTGAGCTAGTTGTAACTTCACAACCAGCCCCTCCTCCTCCAACTCCCAATGCTATACCAGCTGATCCCTCTGCACAGGATGCTTTCCCCATTCCTGTTCATTTACCTGGCATGCTTTGAATCATCTTTCAGGTCCCAGCTAAGTGCCACTTCCTCCAGGAAGCCTTCCTTACCGTCACAGATTGAGTAAGGTTCCTCCTATAATTTCCCAAGTTGCCCATAATAAATCTTAGCACATTGCCTTATACTCATCTGTTTATGTGTTTGTCCCCATACAGCAGGTGATAAAGTCCTAGATATTAAAGTGCCATTTCTAGTTCAGCTATCTGGCCCTGCGAGAAGGTGTTCCATAAGTATTTATTGAATAAATATTAAGAAGCTTAGGGTCTGGGGTGTAACTCAGTGGTAGAGTGTTTTTCTAACATGTATGAGGCTGTGGGTTTGATTCTTATCCCTGCAAAAAAATCTGCTTTAAAAGAAAAAAAATTTTTCTAGGCATGGTGGTGCAGACCTGTAATCCCAACACTCAGGAGGCTGAGGCATGAAGATCATTGCAAATTAGAGACCAGTCTGAGCTGCAAAGTGAGTTGAAGGCCAGCCTGAACTGCCTAGTGAGACTCTGTCTCAAAAAGACAAAAAAAGAAGCCAGGCGTGGTGGCACACGCCTTTAATCCCAGCACTCGGGAGGCTGAGGTAGGAGGAGCGTTGTGAGTTCGAGGCCGGCTTGGGCTACAACGCGAGCGCAAGGCCGGCCTGAGCTACACAGTGCGACCCTGCCTCAAAAAACCAGGGCCAGGAGTTTGGCTCAGCGGCTTAAGCGCCTGCCCTGGCAGGTGCGAGATTGTGAGTTCGATCCCTGGTGCCGCAAAAAAAAAAAAAAAAAAAGACAAAAAGAGAATTAAAAGTCTTCAAAGTATTTAATAATTCCAGTTAAGGCCAACTGTTATGGATATGCCTGTAATATTAGTATTCTGAGAAGCTAAGGTAGGATGGTTCCAAGTTTGAGTCCAGCCTGGGAAACTTAGGAACTTAGAAAGATCATGTCAAAATAAAAAATTAGGCTTCTGGGAAGATGGTGGAGAGGTGAACAGCAGAGAAACAGCTTTTCTGAGATTTGGCATACAGACACTGGAATATAGCAATGTGAGGAAGAAAAAAAGGAAAGAATTGGGTCCCTGGGGTCCAGAAAGGATCTGAACAAAGAATTGAAGCCCATGGGGAGAACAAAGAGAGAGATCTAAACACAGAAGAAGGAGGTGGCAAATGGTACTTTCTCCCTGAACCCTGATTCACTGCTTGGGAGGGGAGGCTTGAACTTGAAGACACATGGTGACTACTGGTGACCCCAGAGGCCTCCATGGAGAAACACACCAGTGGAATGGAGCAGTGGATGCAGTAGATTGCCATGGCTGGTGAGTTATTCAGGTTCAGATGCCCCCAGGAGAAGGCAATTGGCCATTTTGAAGAAGGACTGACTAAGCTTATAACTCAGAGCAGCCCTTGGCTGGCTCCGTCTAGTGGTTCCCAGTGTCAGGGTGAGGTGGAATTGAGCACAAATTGGCAGGAGGTCAAGGAGCCAAGTTTAAACTGGCAGGAGGCACACAGAGTGCTGTAGGCTGAATACTGTGGGGTCCAGCCTCAAAGCCAGAAACCAGCCTGAACCTCAGTGGAACTAAAGGTGCAGGCTTGCTGGAATTATCCACTACTCTTCTGTAAATCTTGGCTGAGATTAATCAAAACAGATCTGGGCTCTGTCTGCCCACTCTGTCTACCAGTAAAAGCAGGGACACACCCTGAAGCAGACATTTATTTTCCTTCTTTTTGTTTGTTTTTATTTGTTTTTCTGTTTTTCTTGTTTGTTCTTGCTTTTATGAATATGAACATTGTTTCTAGTTTTTTGTTGTTCTGTTCTGTCTTTGTTTTCATTTCTTACTTCTCTCTTTCTCTCCTGTCTTCTTCGTCAATTTCCCAAAGTTTGTATACTCTTCCTTTGCCCTTCAGCCTTGATTCTAATCTCTTCCTCTTCTATTTCTCTGTTTTTTCCCTTCACCACTTTTAAATTTTCTCCACTGAGGGCAGAATTGCCATACTGATGGCATATTTACTGTAACACAATTTTCTGGTTTGTGTTAGGTTTATTGTATAACCACAACTATAGTTCATATGGTTAAAGGTGGCAAATTAATAGTTGTCACAGTTTGTCATATTCTAGGCTATGTTTGATGCTAGTGTTACTGCTGATTGTACTACTTTACTCAAGGTGACATAATTGTTCTAATCAGTCGTTCTTCCTGATATACCAAGACTGAGATTGCCTAAGGGTCGTAAACAGTATTATAAATCAATGCCAAAGTATCAGGTGTCTGGACAAATAGGCAACAACTTCTCGACCACAATAAATTAAAAAGGTAGGATCTTGCAACAGACTCAAAACCCAAAAGACAGCTATACCTGGAAGACACTGCTGAGAAGTAGTCATTTTCTAAGAGTTCTACATACTAGCAATAAAGCTACCTGCCATAAGCAATTTATAAGCATCAACCCAGGAATTAAACTAAAAAAAATAGAAAATGAGAAGACATGAAAGCAAAATGCAACTCCAGACTTCAAGCTCCACAAGGCAAACCCCAGAAGGCAATGAGGTGGAACAATTTGAAAGGCACCCACCCATACTCTCTGAAGTGGTAACAGTGGAAGTAACAAAGCAGATGAATAAGGCTTTAGAAAAAAATAAAATAAGAAATAATTTCTCAGGTACCTACAGAGATGGTGACCACAATGAAAGACATGGTTAGTGACTCTAGAGCAGATACATATTTAAAAAAAATAGAGAAGCCTAAGAAAATGATGGAAGCAGTGAGCATTCAACACAGGAAAGAAATGGAATCTATAAAACTGATTCAAACAGATATCCAGGAGATTAAAAATTCCATTAAAATTATACATAGCAGAATTATCCAGTGTGAGGGCAAAATATCAAATCTAGAAGACAGCTTTTGATTAGTGAAAAAAGATTTTTAAAAAAAGATTTTTTTTTTTTTTTTTTTTTTTTGTCTTTTTGAGGCAGGGTCTTGCTATGCAGTTCAGCCTGGACTTGGGCTCACTTTGTAGCCCAGGCTGATCTCGAACTTGCAGTAATCCTCCTGCCTCGGTCTCCTGAGTGCTGAGTTACAGGTGTGTGCAACCATGCCTGGCTAACAACTCTAATTTCTTAATTTTCTTTTTCTTTTCTTTTCTTTTCTTTTTTTTTTCTTGTACTGGCAATCAAACTCAGGACCTTGCACTTGCCAGGCAGGCACTTATGCTGCTGAGCTATAGCCGCAGCTAACTTCTTAACTTTCTTACTTATGATGTCATCTTCCTGCCCCACAACCTTTGAAATTTTTCTGATACTTTGTCCTCTTTTGGTCTTGACAGGAAAATACTTTGAAACAAGGATTCCAAAACACAGATTAGGCCGAGAGTTTGGCTCAGCGCCTTAAGTGCCTGTCAGGCAGGCGTGAGGTTGTGAGTTCAATCCCCGGTGCCGAGAAAAAAAAAAAAAAAAAAAAAAAGGTAGCCAAAACACAGATTCATCATGATTGAATTTACATGCAATCATTGACTAGAGGGCTTTTGTTGGTGTGTTGTTCATTTTGTAGTACTGGAAGTTGAACCCAGGGCCTTCACACTTAGTTACATTCTCAGCCCTTATTTATTTATTTAATTTTATTTTGAGACATAATATCACTAAAACACTAAATTGCTTATCCTGGGCTTGAACTCATGATCCGCCTGCCTTAGCCTTCCAGAGTGCTGGGATTACAGGCATATACCACCACAGTGAACTTGTTAGAGTTTAATGACAAGTAATATATTGTATTCCCCTAAAACTCACACACTGCTAGTGGTAGGATAAATTAAACTGGTACAACCACTCTGGAAATCCTCTAGGAAGTATTTTCTAAAACTGAGCATGATGCCAAGTGTAGTGGTGCATACCTGTAATCACAGCACTTGGGAGGCTGAGGCAGGAGAATTGCCATGAGCTCAATACCAGCCTGAGCTATGCAGTGAGTTCAGGGCCAGTCTGAATTATATAGAAGGATCCTGTCTAAAAAAAAAAAAAGCTATTTACTCTATGATCAATAATTCCCTCTGTGTCTTCTTCCATCAGAAATGAGTTCTTAGAGCCGGGCGTGGTGGCGCACGCCTTTAATCCCAGCACTCGGGAGGCTGAGGTAGAAGGAACGTTGTGAGTTCGAGGCCGGCTTGGGCTACAACGCGAGCACAAGGCCGGCCTGAGCTACATAGTGCGACCCTGCCTCAAAAAACCAGGGCCAGGAGTTTGGCTCAGTGCCTTAAGCGCCTGCCCTGGCAGGCGCGAGGTTGTGAGTTCAAGCCCCGG
>RJWM01020458.1:0-37138 GCA_004363535.1 Dasyprocta punctata
TATATGCAGATTTATATCTTTTCCTTTTCCCTTCCCTCTTTCCCCCTTTTCCCTTCCCAATTACTTTTGTTCTTCGAGCAGTTTTTTACCCTTATATAGTATTTATTATAGATTTTGGATCATATATACTTTTTCAGTTTCTTACACTAGGGAGACAATACGGTATTTACACATGTGGGCTTGATTTATCTCACTTATGAGTACAGTCTCAAGTCGTGTCCATTTACTTATAAAAGTCTCAATGCAATCTTTCTTAATAGCTGAGTAGTACTCCATTGTATAAAAGTACCACAACTCTTTTATCCATTCTTTGATTGATGGGCACTTGGGTTGTTTCCAAGATATGGCTGTTACAAATTGGGTTGCTATAAACATGGGTGCACAAATATCACTGTGGTATGATACTTTCAGTTCTTCTGGGAAAATGCCCAGAAGTGGGATAGCTGGGTTGAAAGGGATTTCTAATCCTAGCTTCTTGAGGAATCTCCACCGTGACTTCCACAGTGGTTGCACCAGTCTACACTCCCACAGCAATGGAGAAGAGTTCCTTTTTCCCCACAGCCCCTCCAGCATTTGTCGTTGGTTGATGTTTTAATCTTGGCCATTCTTTCTGGAGTGAGATGGAATCTCAGTGTTGTTTTAATTTTCATTTCCCGAATGACCATTCATGTTGAACATTTTTTCATATATTTATGTGCCATTTGTATTTCTTTCCCTGAGAAGGGTGTATTCATCTCAGATGCCCACTTTTGGATTGGGTCCTTGAATTTTAGGGGCCTGATTTTTTTTAATTCTTTATATATTTTAGATAGAAGTCCTTTGTCTGATGGACAATTGGCTAAGATATTTTCCCAGTTTGTGGGTTTTCTTTCCACTCTGTTGGAGATTTCCTGTGATATGCAAAAACTTTTTAGTAATATGAGGTCCCAGTTGTTGATTCTGGGAAGTGTTTCCCATGCAATTTGATTTGTGTTGATGAACTCTCTGCGTACTCCTAGGTCATCAAGATTTTTACGTACTCTGTCTTCTAGTAAGTTTAGTGTCTCTATTTTAATATTCAAATCTTTGATGCATTTTGACTTTATTTTAGTGCATGGTGATAGATCTAGTTTTAGTTGATGGCATATGGAAAGCCAGTTTTTCCAGCACCATTAGTTAAAGAGGCTATCTTTCTTCCAATGTGCGTGTTTGGCCCCTTTGTTAAAGATGAGGAGGCTAAGTGTGTTTGTAGTTGTGGCTGTATCTTCTAATCCATTCCACTGATCTTCAGGTCTGTTTCGATTCCAGTACCATGCTGATTTTATCACAGTAGTTTTGTAGTATAGTTTCAAGTTCGGGATTGTGATGGCTCCTTCCTTACCTTTGTTGCCCAGAATTGCCTTTGCTATTCTAGGTAATTTTTGGTTCCAGATGAGTATCAGAAATGCTTTCTCCAGCTCCGTGAAGTAGGCAAGTGGTATTTTGACTGGGATTGCATTAATTCTGTATAATAATTTTGGGAGAATGGCCATTTTCACGATGTTTGTTCTTCCTATCCATGAACAGAGAATGTCTTTCCATTTTCTGAAATCTTCTTCGATTTCCTCCTTTAGAGTAATGTAATCTTCACTGTATAGATCTTTTACTTCCTTTGTTAGACTGATTCCTAAGTATTTCATTTCTTTGAATGTTATACTGAAGAGTGTGGTTTCCCTTATTTCTCTTTCAGTGACTTTGTTGTTTGTGTACAGCAATGCTATTGATATTTGAGTGTTGACCTTGTATCCAACAACATTACTGAATTTGGTTATTACGTGTAGAAGTCTTCTAATGGATTTTTGGGGGTCTTCTATGTAGAGTATCATATCATCTGCAAAGAGTGATAATTTTACTTCTTCCTTTCCTATTCTTATTCCCTTTATTTCTTTCTCTTGTCTTAATTGCTCTGGCTAGTATTTCCAGTACTATATTGAATAGGAATGGTAATAATGGATATCCTTGTCTTGTTCCTGATTTTATTTGGAAAGTTTTCAGTTTTTGTCCATTTAGTAAGATGTTGGCTGTTGGTTTATTATATATGGCTTTTATCAGGTTGAGGTAGAGACCATCTATTCCGATTTTCTGTGGGGTTTTTATCATGCATGGGTGCTAGATTTTGTCAAAAGCTTTTTCTGCATCTATTGAGATGATCATGTGGTTCTTATCCTTGGCCCTGTTGATATGGTGTATTACATTTATTGATTTGCATATGTTGAACCATCCCTGCATTCCTGGGATGAATCCCACTTGATCATGCTGTATAATCTTCCTGATAACTTTCTGCATTCTTTTCGCCACTATTTTATTGAGGATTTTTGCATCTATGTTCATTAGGGAGATTGGCCTGTAATTTTCTTTTTTGTTTGGGTCTTTCTCTGGTTTTGGTATTAGGGTAATTCTTGTTTCCAGGGATGAGTTAGGGAGACTTACTTCCCTTTCAATTTCATTGAAGAGTTTGAGGAGTGTTGGCATTAAGTCTTCCCTAAATTTCTTGTAGAATTCAGTGGTGAATCCATCAGGGCCTCGGCTTTTCTTTGTTGGTAGGGTCCTGATTACCTTTTCAATTTCATTAGCTGAAATTGGGTTATTCAGCAGGTTTATATCTTCTTGATTCAGATTTGGCAATTCATAGGTTTCTAGGAATATCTCCATTTCATCTGTGTTATCAAATCTATGTGAGTAAAGGTTTTTGAAGTAGGTTTTGATGATCTTCTGTGTTTCCACAGGGTCTGTAGTGATTTTACCCTTTTCATTTCATATTGCATGAATCTGAGTTTTTTCTTTCCTCTTTTTGATAAAGTTCGCTAAGGGTTTATCAATTTTATTTACTCTTTCAAAGAACCAACTCTTCAATTCATTAATTCTTTGTATTGTTTTCTTAGTTTTAATTCCATTAATTTCTGTTCTAATCTTGATAATTTCCTCCCTTCTTTGGCTTTGGTCTTGACATGCTCTTCATTTTATAGAAATTAGAGGTGCAGCATTAGGTTGTTGTTGTGTGTTCTTTCCATTTTTTTGATGTGGGAGTTTAGTGCTATAAATTTCCCTCTGAGTACTGCTTTCATTGTGTCCCACAGGTTGCGGTAATTTGTATTTGCATTTTCATTCAATTGTAGGTATTGTTTAATTTCATCTTTAACTTCTTCTGTGACCCCTAAACAACCGTTTAGAGAGTATTATTTAATTTCCATATGTTTATGTGGGTATTGTAGGATTTTTTGTCATTCATCTCCAATTTTACTGTGCTATGTTCAGATAATATGCATGGAATTATTTCAGTTTCTTTGTATTTACTTAAGCCTGTTTTGTGGACCATTATATGATCTATTGTAGAGAATGACCCATGTGCAGCTGAGAAGAATGTGTATTCTGATGTTGCTGGGTGGAATAGTCGGTATGCATCTACTAGGTCCATTTGTTCACAAGTTTGATTCTGTTCTGTTATTTCTTTGCTGCTTTTTGTTTAGTTGATCTATCTCTCTGTGACAGTGGGGTGTTAAGGTCCCCTGTTATAACTGTACTATTGTTTATTTGATTTTTCATATTTATTAAGAATTGTCTTACATAGTTGGGTTCTCCCATACTCGGTGCATATATATTTATGATAATAATCTCTTCCTATTGAAATTTTCCCCTAACAAGTTTGTAGTGACCTTCTTTATCTCTTTTGATCATTTTCAGTTTTAAGTTCATATTGTCTGCAAACATAATAGCTACTCCTGTTTTTTTCTGGGTTCCTGTTGCATGGAGTATTGTTTCCATCCTTTGATTTTTAGTCTGTGAATTTCCTTTTGAGTGAAATGTGTTCCCTGTACACAGCATATTGTTGGATTTTGATTCTTAACCCACTCTGCTAGTCTGTTTCTTTTTATTGGTGAGTTGAGACCATGTACATTGATTGATATAACTGATGCGTACTGGCTCATCCCTGTCATGATATCTTTCTGTTGTTGGTTTTCTACATTTTCTGTTTAATCTTTTACCCTGCTTAGTGGTTTCCTTTGGTTGTTGTTCTTAAGATTGTGGCTATCTTTGTCTCTTTCTAGAGTGTCTTTCAGTACTCTTTGTAGTGGGTTTGGTGGCCATAAATTTCTTCAGTTGTTCTTTGTCATGAAAGTATCTTATTTCTCCATCAATTTTTAAGGATAGTTTTGCAGTTTACATCAATCTGGATTGAAAGTTTTTTTCTTTCAGGATTTGAAATACTTCACTCCAAGCTCTTCTTGACTTAAAGGTTTGTTTTGAGAAGTCTTCCATGATTCTGATAGGCTTTCCTTCATAGGTGATCTGTTTCTTTTCTTTGACAGCTTTTAGTATTTTGTTCTTGTGCTCTGTTTCTGATACCATAATTATTATATGTCTGGGTGAATATTTATTTAGGTTATGTGTAATTGGGTTTCTGTATGCCTCACTTATCTGTATATCAGATTCTTTTCCCACGTTTCAAATGTTTTCTGCTAGTATTTCTGTGAATAGTCTTTGTAGGTTATTAGTATTGACCCCTGCTTTTTCATTTATGCCTATTAATCTTATGTTATTTTTCTTGGCATCGTGTTGCAGCTGTTGAATTGTTGTTTCTTGGTTCCTTACTATTTTTAAGAGATCTTTTCTTTCATGGCCATAAGCTCCTGTGTATCTTTAAGGTCTGATATTCTATCTTCATCTTGAAGTGGTTTTTCAAACTTTCCATGGAATTTTTCATTTCTTGAATTTCTCTTTGAATCAGTTTCATGCATTCTGTTTGTGTCTTATATTGTTCATTCAAAGTTTCTATCATTTTCTTATGTTCTTCTATTTTTTTATCTTGCTCTTCTTTAGATACATGCAACATTTCTTTCATAATGATTGTCATTTCATTTGTTAGCTGCAAGATTATTTCTGATTTGAGTTTCTCTATATCTTTATAGAGCTGTTTCTTTACTGCATTTGCTATCATTTCAGAAAGTTCAGTTGTGTGACTCCCAGTGTCTTCCATTTCAGGGTCTCTTGCTTTTCTTCTTGGTGCACTGGGCAATTGAGACTGCCTCTTGGTTTTTCATTTTGTTGTTCTTTTCTGGGACCTGTGTGGCTCTGTGTCCTGCAAGGCTGACTGTGTGTTCCCCTGGTGGGTTGCGCTGAGTTGCAGGACCGGGTAGAGCTGGATCCTCTGTGGAGCTAGTGAGGGCGCACTCCTGGAGCTTGCTGCTGAAGCCTTCACCTTACTGGATGGGGGCTCGGACCTCCAGAACCCAAGCAGCTAGGTCAAAGAGCCTATTCCAGAAATAAAAAAGACCAGGTAAAGAGGAATATTTCTGCTTCACCTGAGAGTGTAACCATCAACGTTGGAGTGAGAACTTGTGGAATTGTTGATAAACCTATGACACAGTATCAACATGCTTCTAAATACAGTGTCAGGCATTTGATGCCTCAATAATCAGAAAAACTGTTGGATTTCATCTCTGCAGGGCTTTACATTTACCTTTTTATTCTTATATTTTTCTAAAGGTAAATTATTTGTTAGGTGAGTAAGGAAGATACCATTGTCATTGTTTGACTTCAATAGAATGAAACTTGAAGAAATTGCATTTGATAAACTGTTATTCACTTAAATTTTCATTATTGCTGCCATAGTTCCTTCAGAGTTTATTTAATAAGGCAACTTTGTAGAAGAAGCTGCTTCATTTGGCACTTAGATGAATTGTTGATATACTAATAACCAAGCCCCCAGGTACAGTCATAACTTGAAATTTGACACATAATTATTTATTTGAACATGAAGACAAAACACCAACCACCTGTTAGAGATCTTTTTTGTTTGTTTTCAACATTAAAACTTAGCTACTGTCAAGGTAAACCTAAAGATAGGTTATTTGATAATTGCAGAGTTTGTTTTGAGGTATTTTTTTCAGTAACCTGTTTCATAAACCAATTAGACCTTGTCTAAAATTGATTTATCTTTTATTTTTATTCATTCAGTTTTATGTAGAAAAACATATTTAGGATGAGCTACCTTCATAATGTGTTTCTGTTTTGCGAATTTGTTTTGGTATGCTTGATTTTTCCTTTAATTTTTTACTTACAGTAGTGGTACTGTTTTTTGGATGTGTAATGTTTATATTTGAAAACAAAAAGCTGATGTGTAACCCTGTATATAGTGTAGATACTATTTTTGTAAAAAGCCAAGGCTAAATTGATGAACAAAGTATTAAATGTTTCATCATTAAAAATTTCTTGTGTTTCTTGTGCATTAATCTGACCATAATTTCCCTGTATATTATGTTCATGTAGCTAACTTTATAATTTTAATTAACTAGATCAAGTTGCCAGCATTTGTTGATGTGAACATCACAGTTATCCAAAGTTGAGTGTAAGCCAAATACATGCATAGAAAAGGGTCTTCCTCTTAATGGAAGATGATTTTTATGATATGTGTTAATTTCAGTTTTGTATGTTTAATTTTTATGAAAGTGTTCTTAAAATCTCAAAGAAAAGATAAGCCAATACATATCAGTTTTAACCATCAATGCAAATGGTCTCAATTCTCCATTAAAAGAAACACACTAAAAGAATGAATCAAGAAACAAGATCCAATAATTTGCTGCATATATGAAACATATTTATCTCAAGAAGAAATTCATAGACTGAAAGTCAAAGAATGGAAAACAGTGCTCCATGTGACAGGTACATGGTATAAAGCAGGAGTAGATGCTCTATTTACAGACAAAGGAACCCTCAAGCCAAGACAGATCAGAATAGAGAAAGAATGTCACTATATACTTGTTAAGGGAAATCTCCAAGAAGGATAGATAACAATAATAATTATATATGCACCAAATACTGGTGCACTCAACATTGTAAGTCAAATATTAATGGATATTAAAAATTAATTAAGCACTAATGTGATTGTAATGGGGACTGTCAATACTCCATTGTCACAGATAGAGTAACTAGACAAAAAACTCAAAAAAGAAATATAATTGAACCAAACCATCTACTAAGTACATTTGTTCAAAAACCTGTGAACAAATGCACTTAGTAGATGTCAAAAAAGCATTCCACCACACAACATCGGAATACAATTTTTCTACAATAATCATGGAGTATTATTCAAATTAGATCAAATACTAGCTCATAGAACATGCTTAAGTAAATGAAAGAAATTGAAATTATCTCATGTGTATAATCAAACCACACAACAACGAATGTGGAAATCAATGGCAAAAGAAACCACAAAAAGTTCATAAACTCATAGAAATTAAATTACACTCTCCTGAGCAATCAGTGGGTAACAGATGAAATTAAAGAAGAAATTAGACAGTTCTTACAGTTACATGATTATGCAAATAAAGCACACTTGAACCTATAGGATACAGTAAATGCAGTCCTATGAGGGAAATTTGTAGTGGTGAACTCTCACATCAGGAAAACAGAGTGATCTCAAATAAACAATCTAATGTTAAACCTCAAACTTCTAGAAAAAGAAGAACAACTCAAGTCCACATATTATATGAGGTAAGAAATTATAAAGATTACAGCAGACATTATTGCAATTGAGACTAATAAAACAATTCAAAGAATCAATGAATTGAACAGTTTGCTCTTTAAAAGACAAAATAAAATTGATAGATATTAGCTACTCTTATCAAAAAAAGGAAAGAGAAGACTCAAATACATGCAATTAAGAATGAAAAGTGTCCTGCCCTGGCACGCGCGAGGTTGTGAGTTCAATCCCCGGTGCTGCAAAAAAAAAAAAAAAAAAAAAAAAAAAAAAAAAAAAAAAAAAAAAAAAAAAAAAAAAAAAAAAAAAAAAAAAAAAAAAAAAAAAAAAAAAAAGTGTGAAATTGCAATGGATCCTGCTGAAATGCAGAAGATCATCATTATCTATTTTGAGAAACTTTATTCTAATAAGATGGAAAACACAGAAGAAATGGACAGATTTCAGGATACATACGAATAATCAAAGCTGAATGAAGAATGTTTAAAAATTCTGAATAATCCAATATTAGCCAAAGAAATTGAAGATACAATTAAAACTTAGCATCAAGGAAATACTCAGGCCCTAATGAATTTGATATAGAGGAATGAAACTCCCGGCCTACTATATGTCTGGTATGAGTTCGTGTTCTCTAAAATCGAAGAATGTATTTTAGGAACAACAGAGGTGGAGAGCAGAATATATTTTTTAAGGAAAAGAAAACTTCTGCCTGAGAGAGAGACAGAAGGGGTCCCAAGCAATAGCCAAAGACTGTCTTTTCTAGGGACTTTTATAGAGTAAAATCATGGGGTGAGATGGGTCCAAGTTGGGGAAAACATGGAAACTCCCAAGGCAGGTGGGCATGAGGTGGTACAGAACTATGGTCAACCAATAAGATTAATTGCTCAGGTAAAATTGACCAAATCAGGGACAAATGGGGAAGCAAGTCATGTAGCAAGTCAGGGCATGGTTGAAGAGCAGTAACTCTTCTGGTAGGGGGTTGGAATGGTGACTCCTGTCTTCCTCAAGGTGATGGATACCTATTTAGAATATCAATCCTTGATTTTTTCACTTAGGATGTGGTTGCATTTGTTTTGTCTTTTGTCTTGAGGTCTGGCCAACAGCACGAGGTGCCTGTACTCTACAATGTTGCAAGGTATCTGGTATTCTGCACTGGATCCTTTGAGGGCCCAGCCCTGTCTAACTGCCTATAATATTTCTAACTCAGCTTCCTGTAACAAATTCACTGCTGATTTCTACAAAAAGTTTGGATAAAATCCCATTCTATACTCTTCAAACTTTGTAATGAAATTTAAAGGGAAGCCAGACTCTCATAGTCATTCCTGGAAACAAGTAATACCCTGATTACAAAATCAAAGAAGGGTTCAAACAAAAAAGAGGACTATAGGCCAATCTCTCTAATGAATAGATGCAAAAATTCTCAATAAGACACTGGCAAACAGACTACAGCAAATCACCAAGAAGATTACACACCACAATTAAGAATTCGTCCTAGTCCAACCCCCATTCAAGATAAAAAATGCTACAGAAAATTGGAATAGATTGTTCTTATCTCAATCTGATAAAAGGCATCTGTGACAAACCAACAGCCAACATTATAGTAAATGGACAAAACTGAAAGCTTTCTCTCTAAAATCAGGAATAAGACAAGGGTTTCCATTACCACCACTCCTAGTCAATATAGTTCTGGAAACAAATTAGATAAGAGAACAATTACATAAGACCAATTACATAAGAGAATTGCAATTATATAAGAGAAAGAAATTAAAGGAATAAAGATAGAAAATAAAGAATTTAAATTATGTTTATTTGTAGATGACATGATACTACATAGAAGACACTAAAGACTCCACCAAAAGACTTCTAGATTTAAAAATCAAATTCAGTTGCATAGCTGGATACAAAGTGAACCTTCAAAAATCAATAGCATTTCTGTACACAAATAACAAACTTACTGTGAGAGAGGAATTAAGGAAACCATGCCTTTCACAATAGCATAAAAAATGAAATACTTAGAAATCAGTCTAATGAAGGAAGTAAAAGATTTTTGCATTGAAAACAATACTCTGAAAAATGAGATTGAAGAAGAAAACAAAAAGTGAAAAGATATCACTTGCTCTTGGGTAGGAAGAACCACACAATAAAAATTATTTCATTCCCAAAATAGAAATACAGATTTAATGTAATCTCAATCAAAATAACAATAACACACCTCACAGAATTAAAGAAAATATTATTAAAATTCTTTTGGAACCAAAAGACACCTAGAATAGCAAAAGCAATTCTGCGCAACAAAGGCATTGCAGGGGCATAACCATCCCTGACTTGAAATTATATTACAGAGTTACCACGATAAAAACAGCTTAGTTCTGGCAACAAACAAACAAAACAGACCTGGGATCAATGGAACAGATCAAAAATGGAGAAACAACTCCAAACACACTCAGCCACCATATCTTTCATAAGGGGACAAATACACTTATTTGAAGAAAAATAACCTCTTTAATAAATGTTGCTTAGAAACCTTACTTTCCACATATTGTAGACTAAACCTTGACCCATGTCTGTCACCATGCAATAAACTAAAATAAAAAAGGAACAAAGATCTAAATATTAAAATAAAAGCACTAAATCTGCTGGAAGAGAAAATAGTTAGAACCCTTGAAGACATAGGAATTGGTAAAGCCTTTATGAACAAAACTTCAGTTGCACAGGAAATATTACAAAGAATCAACAACTGGCATCTCATCTTATTAAAAAACTTCAGCACAGTAAAAAAAATCCACCAACAGAGTAAAGAGACAAACACAGAATGAAAAAATTTTTTTCCAGCTGTTCCTCAAACGAAAAACTGATATCTAGAATATGTAAAGATATTAAAAGAATCAAATCTCCCAAATTTAAAGACCCAATCCCCAAATGGGCATCTGAGATGCATACATACTTCTGAGATGAAGAGGTATAAATGGCAAATAAGTACATGAAAAAATGTTCAGTATCACTGGTGATTTGAGATATGCAAATTAAAACTATGCTGAGAATACTCCAGAAAGAATGACTATTATCAAGAAATCAGCCACTAATGAATGCTGGCAGGGATGTGGGAACAAAGAACCCTTTTCCATTGTTGACAAGACTATAGGCTCTTGCAATCACTATGGAAATCAGTGTGGAGGTTCCCCAGAAAACTAAAACTAGAAGTTTAATTTGACTCAGTTACCCGCTTCTTAGTATCTTCCTAAAAGAATTAAAAGCAGCTTAACACAGAGATATATGTACACCTATGTTCGTAGCAGCACATTTTGTAATAGCTAAAATGGAAAACAGTCCAAATTCCCATAAACTGATGAATGTATAAAGAAGATGTGTTTTTTCATACACTGAAGTACTACTCAGCCATAAAGAAGGATAAACTTGAGACATTTCTAGGTAAATGGATGAACCTAGGGATAATACTCTTATGTGAGATAAATCAGACACACATGTATAAATATCATATTATTTCTCTGATTTGAGAAACTGAAAGTGTAAATAAGGAACAAAACATATAATAGATATTGATAAATAGGGAGAAAATATTCAAATGGGAAGGAGTACAAGGGAGAGGTTGGGGGAAGGAGGGAACAAAAAAGAAAAAAGATGAGAAAAGAAAGATAAAATGGAAACAGAATTTTTATAATTAAGAAGAAGACGATGGGTAGAAGACAGGGGAGGGAAATGGTGAATGTAGTAAGAATTGGAATACGAATTGGGGTATTTCATGTAGACGTTCAAGTTCCATATCATGAATGTAATCATTATGTATATCTGAACTGTACCAATTACTTAATGACAAAATGTTATATGTTGAAGCCTCAATTTCCAAATTGATGGCTTGTGGAGTTGGGACCTATGGAAGATAATTTGGTCATGAGAGTGAAGTTTTAATGAATGGAATTAATGACCTTATAAAAAGTGACATGTGAAAGGTGATTTTTCTCTATGCTGTCTGCCATATGAGGTTGTAATGAGAAGAGAGCCAACTTCGAATCAGTAATCAGACCTTCACAAAACACTAGATCTGGCAGCACGTTGCACTTGAGCTTTCCAGTCTGCAGAACTGTGAAAAAATATTTGTTGTTTAAACTATTCAGTCTATGGTAATTGGTTACAGCAACCCAAAATGAGTAGAACAATGGAAGTGGTTAGACTCTGAATGGTTGAACACTTTGGGCTACAGAAGAGAAGAATTGGCAGGGACATAATAATATCTTCAAATGGGTAAAAGGGTGTCATATGGAACAGGTATGATACTGTTTTATATAATTCTAGAAAGAAGAACTGCCTATTATCTATAGAATAAATAGCAAATTCTTAATCTTGTTTCTTTAATCTCTTCGTCTGTCACTGCCACTTGCTTACTGCAGTCCAGCCACATTGGTTTCCTCACTGTTCCTTGTACATGTTAGGCTCAATTCAACTGCAGTACTATTGCCCTTACTGATTTCTTGTCTTCTGTGAAGTTGTCTTTCCCCAAAATATTTGCATGGTTAGCCATTTGTAGTTATTTGGTCTCAGTTCAAATGTAACCTCTTCCAAAAAGTCTTCCCTGTCTCACTAATCTTAGTCCCTACTGAAACAATTTTTTGTTATTCTTTATTTCATAATCACTTTTGCTTTATTATATGCATCACTATCTGAAATTTTCTTCTGTATGTAGTACTCAATTTCTTGTTACTTCTTTATAGATTGTAAACTACATGTGAATAAGATCCTTACATATCTTAACTACTGCTGCATTTCTGTCACAGCTAGAACAGTACTGGAAATATAGTGGGCTTTTGATAATTATATTTTCAATAAATAAACTGAAAGACATGATTTTGTGGCCTATCTTGTGAGCTACTAATTGTTTTTATTCTTTAAGTGTTTAAGTATAGACCAAATAGAGTTAAAATGATCATCTATCAAGAAGGCACTTTAGTACATGGGAATGTTTATTTGATGGCCTCTACAAATTCTTTGAACTTCATTGTTTTTATTTTTTATTTTAGAGAAAAAAGACAGAAAAGAAAGACAAAAAGCAAAAGAGACAAACGAACAAAAACAACAAATCCAAAACAGTAACATTATAGGTTTACAAAACAAGATGATAGGAACTTGACAATGGTTGCAATATTGCATGTCTTTACCTCCAACACGGTTGTTTACATTAACAGATATAGACATATAAAATTGATCTAACCATGTGAGTGTTAACCGTTCTTTCTCTATAACTAATACATTCAGAAGTATAGTCATTTTAGTTATCTTACATATACATATGTACAGATTTATATCTTTTTCCTTTTCCCTTTCTTCTTTCCTCCTTTTCCCTTTCCCAATTACTTTTGCTCTTTGAGCAGTTTCTTAAGTTTACACAGTATTTATTGCAGACTTTGACCCATATATACTGTTTCAGTTTGTTACACTAGGGAGACAATATGGTATTTACACATGTGAGTTTGATCTATTTCACTTATCAGTATTATCTCAAGTCATGTCCATTTACTTATAAAAGTCTCAATGCAATCTTTCTTGGTAGCTGAGTAGTACTCCATTGTATAAAAGTACCACATCTTTTTTATCCATTCCTTGATTGATGGGCACTTGGGTTGTTTCCAAGATTTGGCTATTGCAAATTGGGTTGCTACAAACATGGGTGCATAAATATCACTGTGGTATGATGTTCTCAATTCTTCTGGGAAAATGCCCAGAGACGGGATAGCTGGGTCAAATGGAATGCCTAATCCTAGCTTCTTGAGGAATCTCCACACTGATTTCCACAGTGGTTGCACCAGTCTACACTCCCACCAGCAGCAGAGAAGAGTTTCTCGTTCCCCAGAGCCCATCCAGCATTTGTTATTGGTTGATTTTTTATCTTGGCCATTCTTTCTGGAGTGAGATGGAATCTCAGTGTTGTTTTAATTTGCTTTTCCTGCATGACCATTGATGTTGAACATTTTTTCATATATTTATTTGCCATTTGTATTTCTTCCTCTGAGAAGTGTGTATTCATCTCAGAAGCCCATTTTTGGATTGGGTCCTTGAATTTTAGAGGCCTGATTTTTTAAAATTCCTTATATGTTTTAGATAGAAGTCCTTTGTCTGATGGACAATTGGTTAAGATATTTTCCCAGTTCATGGATTTTCTTTTCACTCTGTTGGAGATTTCCTTCAACATGCAAAAACTTTTTAGTAAGACAAGATCCCAGTTGTTGATTCTAGAAACTGTTTCCTGTGCAGTTTGATTTTTGTTCATGAACTCTCTGCCTACTCCTACATCATCAAGATTTTCACCTAGTTTGTATTCCAACAAATTTAGTATCTCTGTTTTAATATTCAGATGTTAGATCCATTTTGACGTTATTTTAGTGCATGGTGATAGACATGGATCTAGTTTTAGTTTACGGAATATAGAAAGACAGCTTTTCCAGTACCATTTGTTAAAGAGGCTATCTTTCTTCCAATGTACATGTTTGGCCCCTTTGTCAAAGATGAGGTGGCTGAGTGTGTTTGTAGTTATTGCTGTATCTTCTAATCTATTCTATTGATCTTCGGGTCTGTTTTGATTCCAGTACCATGCTGATTTTATCACAGTAGATTTGTAGTATAGTTTCAAGTCCGGGATTGTGATGTCTCCTGCCTTACTTTTGTTGCCCAGAATTGCCTTTGCTATTCTGGTTCCAGATGAATTTCCGGAATGATTTCTCTAGCTCTGTGAGGTATGCAAGTGGTATTTTCATTGGGATTGCATTAAATCTATAACAATTTTGGGAGAATGGCCATTTTCATGATGTTTGTTCTTCCTATCCATGAACAGGGAATATCTTTCCATTTTCTGAAATCTTCTTCGATTTCCTTTTTCAGAGTAATGTAATTTTCACTGTATAGATCTTTTACTTCCTTTGTTAGATTGATTCCTAAGTATTTCATTTTTTTGGATGCTATAGTGAAGGACGTGATTTCTCTTATTTCTCTCTCTGTGAGTTTGTTGTTTCTGTGAAAGAATGCTATTGATTTTTGAGTGTTGACCTTGTATCCAACAACATGGTTATTACATCTAGAAGTCTTTCAATGCATTTTCAGGGGTCCTCTATGTAGAGTATCATATCATCTACATATAATGATAACTTTACTTCTTCCTCTCCTATCGTTATTCCCTTTATTTGTTTCTCTTATCAAATTGCTCTGGCTAATATTTCCAGAACCATATTGATTAGGAGTGATGATAATGGACATCCTTGTCTTGTTCCTGATTTTAGGCTGAAAGATTTCAGTTTTTCTCCATTTAGTAAGATGTTGGCTATTGTTTTATACTATATGGCTTTTATAAGTTTGAGGTAGAGACCATCTATTCCAATTTTCTTTAGGCTTTTTTATCATGAATGTGTGTTGGAGTTTATCAAAAGCTTTTTTTCCATCTACTGAGATGATCACGTGCTTCTTGTCCTTGGCCCTGTTGATATGGTGTGTTACATTTATTGATTTAAATATGCTGAAACATTCCTGCATTCCTGGGATGAACCTCACTTGATCATGGTGAATAATCTTCCTGAAAACTTTCTGTATTCTATTTGCCAGTATTTTGTTGAGGATTTTTGCATCTATGTTCATTAGGATGATTGGCTTATAATTTTCTTTTTTGGTTAGTACTTTCTCTGGTTTTGCCATTAGGCTAATACTTGCTTCCTGTAATGAGTTAGGGAGAATTGCTTTCCTTTCAATTTCATTGAAGAGTTTGAGGAGTGTTGGCATTAAGTCTTCCCTAAATTTCTTGTAGAATTCAGCAGTGAATCCATCAGTCCTTGGACTTTTTTTTGTTGGTAAGGTTGTAATTAGATTTTCAATTTCATTAGATGAAATTGGGTTATTCTACATTTTTACATCTTCTTGATTCAGCTTTTCATAGGTTTTTAGAAATCTTTCCATTTCATCTGTGTTATTGAATCTATGTGAGTAAAGGTTTTCGAAGTAGGTGTTGATGATCTTCTGTATTTCCATAGGGTCTGTAGTGATTTCACGCTTTTCATATCTTATTGCATGAATCAGAATTTTTTGTGCCCTCTTTTTGATTAGGTTGGCTAGGGGTTTATCAACATTTTTATTCTTTCAAAGAACAAATTCTTTGATTCATTAATTCTTTGTATTGTTTTCTTAGTTTCAATTGCATTAATTTCTGCTCTGATCTTGATAATTTCCTCCCTTCTTTGGGCTTTGGGCTTGACTTGCTCTTCATTTTCTAGAAGTTTGAGGTGCACCACTAGGTTGTTTATGTGTGTTCTTTCATTTTTTCTGATGTGTGAGTTTAGTGGTATAAATTTTCCTCTGAGGAGTGCTTTCATTGTGTCCCACAGGATCCAATAATTTATATTTTCATTTTCATTCAATTGTAGATATTGTTTAATTACTTCTTTAATTTATTCTGCGAGCCACTGATTGTTTAGGAGAGTATTATTTAATTTCCAAGTGTTTATGGGGTACTTGTGGGTTTTTTTGTCATTAATTTCTGATTTTATTGCACAATGATCAGATAATATGCATGGAATTATTTCAGTTCCTTTGTATTTACTTAAGCATGTTCTGTGGACTAGTATATGATCTATTTTAGAGAATGAACTATGTGCAGCTGAGAAGAATGTGTATTCTGATATTGATGGGTGGAGCACTCTGTTCACATCTACTAGGTCCATTTGTTCACAAGTTTGATTCAGTTCTATTATTTCTTTGCTGATTTTTTATTTGGTTGATCTATATCTCTGTGACAGTGGGGTTAAGGTCCCCCATTATAACTGTAATATTGCTTATTTGGCTTTTCATGTCTATTATGATTTGTCTTACATAGTTGGGTGCTCCCATATTTGGTACATATATATTTATGAGTGTAATCTCTTCCTCTTGAAATTTTCCCCTAACAAGTACGTAGTGACCTTCTTTATCTCTTCTGATCATTCTCGGTTTGAAGTTCACATTGTCTGCAAACATAATAGCTACGCCTGCTTTTTTCTGGGTTCCTGTTGCATGGCGTATTGTTTTCCATCTTTGATTTTTAGTGTGTGATTATCCTTTTGAGTTAAATGTGTTTCTTGTACACAGCATATTGTTGAATTTTGTTCCTTATCCCACTCTGCCAGTATGTTTCTTTTCATTGGTAAGTTGAGACCATTTACATTGATTGATATAACTGCTATGTACTGGCTCATCCCTGTCATGATATCTTTCTGTTGTTGGTTATTTACATTTTCTGTTTAATTTTTTCCCTGCTTAGTGATTTCCTTTTGTTGTTTTTCTGAAGATTGTAGTTATCTTTATCTCTTTCAAGAGTGTCTTTCAGTACTTTTTGTGATGTTGGTTTGGTGGCCATAAATTTCTTTGGTTGTTCTTCATCATGGAAGTATCTTATTTCTCCATCAGTTTTTAAAGACAGTTTTGCAAGATACAGCAATCTCAGTTGAAAGTTTTTTTCTTTCAGGATTTGAAATACTTCACTCCAAGCTCTTCTTGACTTGAAGGTTTGTGTTGAGAATTCTACTATGATTTTGACAGGCTTTCCTTCATAGTCGATCTGTTTCTTTTTCTGACAGCTTTTAGTATTTTGTTCTTGTGCTGTATTTCTGATACCCTAATTATTATATGTCTGAGTGAAGATTTCTTTAAGTTATGTGTAATTGGGTTTCTGTATGCCTCACTTACTTGTATATCAGATTCTCTTTCTATGTTTGGAAAATTTTCTGCTATTATTTCTGGAAAGAGTCTTCATAGGTCATTAGTATTGACCCCTAACTTTCATTTACACCTATTAATCTTATGTTATTTCTCTTGGGATCATCTTGTGGTTGTTGAATTGTTGTTTAGTGGTTCCTTGTTGTTTTTAAGAGATCTTTTCTTTCGTGATTGTAAGCGTCCATGCTGTCTTTGAGGTCTGAGACTATCTTCAGCTTCATTCAAGCAGTTTTGCCAACTTTCCATGGAATTTTTCATTTCCTGAATTTCCCTTTGAATCTGTTTCATGCATTCTATTTGTGTGTTATTTTGTTCAAAGTTTCCATCATTTTCTTAGATTCTTCGATTTTTTATGTTGATCTTTAGATACACACAACATTTCTTTCATAATGATTGTCATTTCAATTTTTAGTTGAGAGATTATTTCTGATTTGAGTTCCTCTGTAGCTTGACGGAATTGTTTCTTTACTTTAGTTGAAATCATTTCAGAAAGTTCAGTTGTGTGACTCGTGTCTTCCATTTCATTGTCTCTTGGGTTTGTTCTCAGTGGGATGGAGGACTAAAACTGCCTCTTGGTTTTTCGTTTTGTCATTTTCTTGGACTTGTGTGGCTGGGCAGGCAGCCTCCCAAAGATTGCACTGGAACACTGCACTGTGTAGAGCTTCAATCCTCAAATATCCACATAGCTAGCCCGGACACACCCCCAGATCATGGTGCTGGAACCTTGTGCTCTGGGATCTGTGAGGCTGGTTGTGTGTTCCCCTGATGTACTTTGTTGGGTTGCTCTGGGACACTGGGCGGGACAAAGTTTGTATCCTCCCTGTAGCTAGAAGGGTCACACCCGTGGAGCTTATTGCCCAGGCCTAGAGCCTGACAGTGCAGAGTTCAGAACCTCCACAGCCCAGGTGGCTAGCAGGGATGCATCCCTAGGGTGTGTCATTGGACCTTCTGCCTTACTGTATGGGGGTTGGAATCTCTAGGACCCAGGTGTCTATGCAGAGTGTACCCAGGCTTGTGGCACTGCCAGGACATTGAGTCTGGCTGTGAAGAGTTCAGAGCCTCTGGAGCAAGGGGAAGCCCACATGTGCTCCCACAATATGGTGCCTGGGCCTTGCTTCTGGTTGGGCAGAATTTTCAACCTCTAGGACCTGCAGTGTGGCTGCACCCCTGAACAATGGAGCTTGCACCTTGTGTTCTAATGGGCAGAGCTCAATTTCTCCAAGGCCCTGCAGCTACTCTGGCCACTCCCTGATGAGTGGCTCTGGGGCTCTGGGCTGGGCTGGACTCTACACCTCTGGGTCCTTTGAGGCTGGCTGGGCATTCCCCTGATGGATTGCTTTGGGATGCTGGGTTGGGCAGAGCTCAATTCTCTGTGCAGCTAGTGAGGGCTCACTCCCGGAGTGTGGTGCTGTACCTTGCACCTCACTGGGTGAGGGTTGGAATCTCCAGGACTCAGGCTCCTAGGTAGAGTGCACCCTGGAGTGTGGCACCACCAGCATCTTGAGTCTGGCTGAAAGGAGTTCAGAGCCTCTGGAGCCTGAACTTCATTATTATATAATGCACAAACTGTGGGAAGTTTGGGGTTTCATTAAATGGGCATAATAGTTTTGAAAGTATGGTCATTTTCACTATATTTGTTCTAACTATTCAAGAATCTGGAATATCTTTCCTTTTTCTGATATCCTTGAGACATTTTTAGATAAATGAATGTATCTTGAGACCATAATGTTAAGTGAACTAAACCAGACACACAGGTTTAAATATCAAATTGTTTCTTATGTGAGAAACTCAAACAGTAAATAAGTAGCAAATAGATATTAGATACTGGAAAGAAGTTGTTCAAATTGGAAGAGGAACGAATGAGAGAGGAGGGGAAAGGGAAGAAAAGGAAAAGTGATAAAAAATATAATGGAAGAAAAAAAGTAGAACCAAAGCTTTTGTGAATGGGGAGGGGGAAAGTGGTTGAAGGGAGGAGAGAGGGATAGGAAAAAAGAATTAAGATACATCATGTACAGGTCCAAATTCTCCGTGATGAATATGATCATTATGTTTGCCAAACATGTACTGATCAAAATTTTTTAAATACAGAAGGAATAAGATAATGTTCTTCATCCTAGCATTCTTATAGATTTATAAAATTTAAAAGGATTTCAATGATTGTTTCCTCATATTATTCATATTCTAAAGCATATACTATTTTATTTATGGTAAACTTTGTGAGATGAGGATATCACCATACGAATGTTCATGAGTATAATTTACCTTTTGCTATGAGTTCTCAGAAAGTTGAAATATAACCATCATATCATGGAGCTATAGGGTTCTGGATAAAATGCACTAGGGATCATTTAACACTATCTTCTCCCCTCCCTTTTATCTTTCTGAAGGAAACTCTTCTTGAGAATATGAGAATGAGTTAGGTCTTGTAAGATGGGACAGATTTAGATCATGAAACATTTAAGGTTGAGAAGAAGCTGAATGAAGGCATGACCAAGGAAATGAAAATAGGATACATGTGAAAGATGGAGAGGAGCTGGCTTGATATGAGTGGAAATGTGTTTTAAAAAAAGATTGGGAGATGTAATAGGACAAAGATGATAGCCATTTAGAAGCTTGAATATCAATTTTATATTTTAACCATAGAGAACAGGGTTCTGGAATAATGAAAATGTATATGTCTGAAATAATGGGAAAGTCCAGCCAAAAATTTTGGACAACATTGAACTTAACTATTGTATTTTTCTGGGAAAGGACTAAGATCCAGAGAGAATAATTAACTTGTCCAATGTTATTTAGACAGTTTGCAATATAGGTGGGGACAGAAGTGTAGCTTTCTGTACTAGTGCAGTATATTTTCCACTATATTCTGCAACTGAGAAAGTGAGAGTAGAGCTTGCAATTTTAGGTATTACATGTGTATTTAAACATGCAAGTAATCCATTAAGATGAATTCCTTACTAGCAGATGTTCAGGAGCAACTCCTGAGGGTTTCTAGGGTAACAAATGTCTTGACGTGACTACTTTGATGAAGAGCACTACCACAGGGCACTATGTTCCTCTGCAAACAAGAAGACCCTCTCTACTGTGTCCATTGTGCATGATCCAGCTGGAGAGATGATTAAATTTAGACATTAGGTAGGAATGATCAAGTACCTCTCACCACCTGCTCAGTGCTTTTCATTAATTTCCAAATGCTGCACTGGCTAGAATCCTTCTGTTTTAATAGATGAATAATCTATTATTTGGCTGCTCAGCATGCTCCATTTGCATAGGCCTTCATTATCTATCGCCTTTTTACATCAGACTAGGGATATTATATGGTTTTGGAGATGCCATATTGATGGAGAAATTTAGACTGGAGTGACAAGATAACTGCTCAGGCCTAAATTTCAGCATCACGATTGATATTTTCTTAAATGAAGAAAACCAGAGCTACTTCAGCTGTGCCCTGGGGGCTCCAGAGAACTTGTTCCTTTTGACATACTCTATTATCTGTCTGTCTTTAAGTTGTTCTAAATCTATAAACATTACTGCTTAAGAAGTTTTTCATCAGACAGAGTTGTGAATCCTTGTTTTACTATATAATAGCTGTGTAACTCTTTCTTTCTTGCTTGCTTACTTGCTTATTTTTCAGGTAGTATAGTAGCTTTACTTGTCATAATGAGTCTTTTATATAGGAATTTAGAGAAATGGATAACACCCTGCTGATTATTTCACATTTTCTTCATCCAGACCCTCCTCCCAACCTCCTCCGTGCCCACCTGGGCTTAGCAGAAATGCATCCAGTTATGTTCTTCAAAGGGAGGCATTAACAATTTGGTGGACAGTTCTGGCAAGTGATAGTTATCTCCTTGATGACAGTAGCTCTCACAGGGCTGTTAATGATGTTTACATCTTTGTCCCAAGGACTCAGAATTGGAATGCTTTCCTGCATACTAGTTCCTAGATGTTTGAATATCTTTCATTTCTGGACCACACCGCTGTAATGTCTGCCATAAAAATCTTTTATTTGCTTTATTTCCATCATAAAGACCTATGGTTTATACAAACATCCATCCCTATATCAACTTGTGAAAAGAAGTAATTTTTCCCCAAAATCACTATATAGAACTTAACACTTAGAAAGCGTTCCTCTGTTTTAGCTCAAATTTCTTCAGTTTTAGATATCAGAAAGTGCTAGGAATAAAAAACAAATAGTTTTTATCACAGATAATACAAAGGCCCAGAAGATAATTGTGTCACCTTGAGCAAATCACTGCACCTCTTGTTTTCCCACCTATCAAATGAAAGTAGTAATAACATTTATGCAATAGGATTCTGTGGGGGATTAAATGAGATATTCAAACTGTGTGGCAATATTTTATCGTTCAGTTAACATTATCTTTATGAATATAGAAACAAATTACACTGGAGCTGAAAAATTTTGCTCCAGGAACCTATATTCTCATAAGCTTAAGATTAAGTTTATCCAATTACAGAAAATAAACCTTGAGTGAAAGAGATGCTGGATGAATAACTCTAGACAGATAAAGGGGATAAAGAATATGGGTCTGATTCAAGGTATGTTGTCTAGAAAATGACAGGCTTAGATATGATACCATTGGGGGCCCCTACATTGTCAGAGAATGACAAAAGGACACTGTGTCATGAAGAAATGTGCCAATATGGAGATGAGAAGAGAAAGAATCCACCAAATTGTATTATGCTAAATGATTTTTAAGGTCTATGATAAGCCATTTTACAGGGAGGTGGACAAGACCACTGGGGTAAGCTTTAGGAGCCCTAATAATTAGTCCTGCCTTTGTTATTGACTGGCCATGTAACTATACACAAATCATGTAGTGTTTCTAAGCCTTAATCTCTTAATTTATAAAGTGAGTGTTGGACTAGATCAGGAGTTGATAAATGTCTCACAGGTCATGTCTGGCCTTTTTGTACAACCTTCAAAGTAAGAATGATTTCTAAAAGATCATTTGAAAACAAAACAGCTCATATACACAGAAAGCATGTGAGAGAGACCATAGGTAGTCTTCCAAACCTAAAATATTTTCTATTTAACTCTTCATAAAGTTTGCCAATATAGGAAATAAGTGATCAGTTAGGTCCTTTTCAGCATCGACAGTCTATGATTCTAATTTTGTTTTAACGAACAGACTTTGTTTACTTCCCCTTAAACCTTTATGTTTACACTAAAATATGTATAATACATTGAGTAATATAGTCAGAATTAAAAGGATTTTACAGGTCATTTTATCTACCATTTATTTTCAGATGAGAAAATTAAAGGTAAGAGGAGGGCCTGTGTTACTGTCTTGTAACTTATCAGTGGTAGAACCAAAATCAAAATCTTGATCTTGTAATTCTCATATAGTCACTTTTGTCCTACATTGCCGTACTTTAACATTAGTTTTTTTCAAAGAGTTTAAAACTTTCCATCCCCTCCATCTTTTACCCACCAGATCAGCTTCATATTTTAGCTCCTGATACCATTATGTAAATTTCAGCATAATTTCTATAGCTTATAAGAGCTACTGTAAGACTATAAGAGCTTTACTATAATATGGAGGTATAAGTAATATATATTTAAATGAGCTTGATATGACAAAAATTTTATAGACAGCATTAAGATAGCTCCTAATCTTGGGGTAAATTTTTGAATACAATAAGGTTGAAGAAATCACTTGGTCTTTAAAGGTTAAAGTTTGCTTTGATATAAATTAATATGTTCAATGGATATTTATACTGGCAAACAAATAACAAGACATGAAATACATCACAGTTATTTTTACATAATGACAGATTTAGTTCAGATCAACTGGATTCTTGGCTTCTCTGCTATTTGACCAGTGTTCCTGTAGAGAAATGGTATCCTTCAAGAAAGCTATTGAGATCTTGGAAAATCAATCTAAAGTCAACATCTAAAGTCACCTGAATTAATCATCTAAATTCATCATTTGCTGTGCAACCAAAATTTTTGCTTCTCTTTTTAGTGCTCTGTCTTCTGTCAAGTAGGTACCTTTTGGATGAGCAACCATGTGGTTTGTATTCAAAGGTCTAAAGATACCACAAATGAAATCATGTGGTCTTCATCAGATTTTAGACCTCTGGGCACAAAGGCAATGTCTTTGTAATCACTGTATCCTATAACACATACTCTCATTTAGTCCTTTTGGGTGTTTGTCAAATCCATGGAATTGCAATGTAGAAGACTTCCCTGAAGGGCCTACTCCATTCTTTTAAGCTCTATCTGCAGTTTTCTTCCTCCTAGAAGCTCGTAGCATAGATGCACCTCTTACTGTTTCCTTTCTAACTCAAATTCTTATTGTTTTCTTAAAAGCTAGATATATGTCAGTCCCTCAAAAAAGTTGAATTGATTGAAATTCATTTAAATAACTACATACTGAATTGTGTATAATTTGTTGTCAATGATATCTTTTATATAATTGTTGCTTCCCAGTTTGACTTAAATTATTGTTTGCCATGCCAGTGGCTATAAATTCAAATACAAGTTAATGGCATACTTTGGGTTTTTCCAGTGCACCTAACTTTTATTGCCTTATGCTTCCAAGAGAACTTGCTGAGGAGTCACAAATCAAGGACTTAATCTTGGATCATGTTGCAATGAGCAGGCCAGCTGTAATCGTTGGTACATTGTGTCAACTTGAGAAGTTCAGAAGCTTAACTAAGGGTCCCCACTTTGTAAACATCATCATCTTGTGCAAGAGAAGGGCAGGAAGATGGTGTGAGTGCTACGCCTGCCTTAGCAGGTGGTGGTTTGCTTATAATGTAAGGGAGAAAAAGAGGCTTGCTCCCATACCCTTCTGCTTTTTCTGCCGTTGCTGTCTTCTTCCACCTTGAAGTATTGCCCCTGTGCCGAGCCACCCTGCCTTAGAGCCATCTGATTACTGACTGAAAGTTCCACACACTGTGAGCTAAATAAACCTTTCCTTCCTTAATTTTGGGTGTAAGGTGTTTTGTCTTGGCAATGAGAGAAAAGTAACTAAGACACTAGCCTTCGGCAAATGGCTTTGTATCTTAGTGCTTTGTCTGCCAAGTGGAGTTAGATGAGGTGAAGACTCAGGTACCTTTTCACTTATGTCAGTTGGTGACTGATCAGTCTTCTTTTATAGTCGGGCAAGCATAAAGCAACAGTTGACTTGCTGGCAAAATTTCACACACACTTGTTTTGGGATTGCTTGTGAGTTAAGAATATTCATTTTATATTTTGTGGGACTGCATAAACAAAACAAAGAAGAATGTGTGACAGAGACCCACATGGTATAGAAAACCTAAAATGTTCACCATGTAGGCACTTTTTTTAGGAAAACCAAAACATTTTAGTCTCCTGGTAGGAGGGATGTGAGCATGGCCTCTAGGCCAGGGTATGTGCACTTACCAATGTAATTTGTCATGCCTTTATGCTCTGTTACTTGTTCTATAAAATGAAGAGGATGGTAGTAACTACAATTATGTTTGCTGTGAATACTACATAAAAAATTTAAAAGTCTGTCAACCACAGATTCTTTATGGATAAATGTTAATTACTACCATTATCTCTATGATTATTTTTCAAAGGTAATCTGCCAATTGAAAAGGAAGCAATTTTAAAGCACCAAGAAGATCTTGAAATTCGTGAAAATCAAATGATTTATCTATAATCAAATACTTTGTTATTGGCTGAGCCTATGCACTTTCCTTTTTGGCAGAGAATCATGCAATGATGATTCTTAACTCTAGACCTTGGCCTATAAAGTGATTTATGTTTAGCTTTTTATTTTGAAATAATTTCAGACTTACAGAAAAGTTGCAAAATACTACGGAAATTTCCCATGTACCCTTCATCTATATTTCTCAAATGTGAACATTTTACTATATTTTATTGTCTTTCTTACATGCTCTTTTCCTATAGAAACAGATTTAAGTAGGCATTGTTCCTGAATTATTTGAGGGCAAGTTATAAATGCAATGTACATTTATTCCTATAACTCCAGTGTGTCTTTCCTAAAATCAATGCTCATTCATTAATTATTTCCTGGCTTTAACTTTTGTCTGTGTCTAACAAGAATATTTTCATCTTGGTAGGAGCAAACTTCACACACTTGGTTTATGAAATAAAGCATACAAATTAGTAACATCTCATTCAAACTTAGGAAAAAAGTTGCCTTTCAGCTATAAATTTGTGGAGATGGGGGAGAGGTGTCAAAGCTTAACATTCTTCCAGAAAGCACAAGTTATTCATCTCCACCCACCATGAAGAGCAGAGTTCACATAGCAATGTCGTTCCAGATTTACAGGCCTGGGGGCAAAATGTTCTCATCCAGTTCACATGCAAGCTAACATCATGATTTATATGCTTTCAAGCAATAAAGTCTTATTCTTGTAGGTTCCACATGTTGCTGAAACATCTGATTTCTTGACATCTAGGGAAAACATCTGTTGCTTCAGGACTTCATCTTCCAACTCAGGAAATTTTAAATTTTATCCTTATTTCTAATTGGCCAAGATCTTTCTATGAAAGCATAAATATAGGGTTGGGGATTTAGCTCAGTGGCTCAAGCGCTTGCCTGGTAAGCATGAGGTTGTGAGTTAGATCCCCAGTACCAAAAATAAAAAAGAAAAAAAAAAAAGAAAACATAAACATATACTTTTGCATCTACATAACTCTCTATCACCCAAGCATTTTTATTTAGCAATGTACAGGGTATGCATACGCAGTCTGGGTTCCAGGTATTCAGGAGTATAAATTCTTACTTTTTGATCCTGGTAACATTATTTAATCTCTGAACCTCAGTTTTCTTGTACACAAAATTAAAAGAATAGTATCTTACATTGAAAAGTAATGATAATCTCTTGAATAGCTACAGTATAATACTTAAAATAAAAAAACTGATACAGAATTATTTAATCTATGATCCTTTATCCAAATATTGCCACTTACTCTACTAATTTTTTTGGTAACAAATGCATTTCTTGATTGGGTCCTTGAGAGCACAAATTCAATTTTAATGAAGGATTTAGGAAGATTCCCTAATGAAATATGTTTATAAACTGAACAAGCTGATTCCATATGTTTTAAAACAGATGTGGATTTTCTTTGAGCCTCCTTTCTTTTTTCTTTCTTTCTTTCTTTCTTTCTTTCTTTCTTTCTTTCTTTCTTTCTCTTTCTTTCCTTCTTTCTTTCTTTCTTTCTTTCTTTCTTTCTTTCTCTTTCTTTCTTTCTTTTTTGCTTTCTTGCTTTCTTGCTTCTTGCTTTCTTACTTTCCCTTTATCAATCAAATTGGTCAGCAAGATGTAAGTCATATTTCCTCAAAGACTAGCAGAAGCCATTAGCATTAGTGATATGCTCCTGGGCTTTAAGTGGTTCTGTACTGTATGGTCCAACTCTTAGATGAATGATTATTTGTATTTAAACCTTAGAGTGATAATGAGGTCAGGATTTGGCACATTTTACCTCCTGTTGAAAACAGAAAAAACTCGTGAAATCAAGACATAGATCAAATCTATTCTGTTTACTTAGCAAATGACAGATCAATAGAAGCATTTCTGGAACATTTTTGGAGGTTTGTTTGAGGCTAACGAAGGTTGAAATATATAAAAGAAAGGGTTCTTTTCTTACATTCCTTTGGGTTGAACTTGTTTGGCAGTGCTGTTTATTCAGAAAAGATGGGCACCACACTGCTACATCTAATTAGAGCATGGTTATAGGATTCCATTCAGAGCCTAGTTGTACTATAAACAAGTCAATTTAATATGTTTGTTAGTTAAAGACCTTGGTGTTTGTGTGTGTGAGTTCTCAATATTCCAGTGTAACACTGACCTCAGTCTCACAAGTTTCTTTCTAGTGGACATCTTGTCTTAGAAATGTTTTTTGTTTTGCAATTTTTTTCAAGCAACTTTGAGCTGAAATACTGCTGTTGTTCAAGAAGTCTTTATTCAGACTGAAGGCTATTACAGTACCAATCTCTAGTTCCCTCCCCACATTACTAATTGGTACTGCCTTGCTTGATATCTGGAGTTTTTGTTCATTCTTTTACTACAAAATATTCTTTTCAAATATAATGGTTATGTGGGAGAGAACACAAAACCAAATATAGAGCACATGAATTTACACACTGTGACCATTCATCTATAACCACTGTATAGCACAGATAAAGAGACTGAAGAAGCCTACCTGTGTAATCTTCCAGGCACTCATTCCTCCTTACAGATAATCAATTCTCTAGTACTTATTGTCATTCTCTACTTAATTTTTTTATTTTTGCCATTTGTTTATTTTCTTAAACTCCACAGTGTTTCACTTTTTAAACTTCGTATAAATGGAATTCTGTACTATGTATTCTTCGATGACTACTTCTTTTTTTCAATATTATGTTTGTAAAATTTCTCTTCTGTTGCATGTTAATGTAAAAAGTTCTTTTGTGAATGTCACATTTCCTCTTGTAGCTAGATATTAGAGTTTATCCCAGTTTGGAGCTGCCATGAATAATGTTCCTATTGTACAAGTGCATGTATTAATCTTGGATAGATACCTAAGAATAAAAGTCGTAATGTCTTGGATACAGAGGCTGTATCTTGGTTGACTTGATTATGTTCTGGTTGATACCTACTGTCCTGGTGTTGTTTCATAGTATTATAGTCCTATTTCATATTCAAAAATATTTTTGTTTTGCAAATAAAATAGGACATTGCAATCATGAATAAACATTCAAATTTAATATAATTCCAAGTAGTTTATCAAAGAAGCAATGTACATTTCCTACAGCAATACATGAGATTTTTCTTTTTTTAAATTTTATTTTAAAGGGTCTAAAACCAAGGAAAATAAAACAGAATAAAACCAATAAAAAATAAGGCAGCATTGGTGATATAGGACTTTAAGACCTTCCAAAGCCAACAATAGTTACCATAATGTCTTTTGTTGTCTTCAAAATAGCTGCAGATACTTTTTGAAGTAGTAAAAATTGAACAGAAGAGAATAGAATAGAAACAATAAAACCAAAACTGTGAATGCAATAGAGGACTTCAAAACAAGCCACTAGGAAATTCAAAATGGCTACCAAAATATGTTTTGTTATCTTTCAAATATCTGCTCATGTCATCAGATTTAACATAATCAAACAAAACAAAAGAGAATAAAACCCAACCCAGCCAAATAATAAAAATGATATGGTTTCCTGGCCAGGATTGCTTCCTGGTAAGGCCTGGATATACCCCCACCCACAGTCTGTCAATGGTGCACACTTATGGGGAGAAGCTTGAGTGTGGCTGACCACACTCTGGCAGCAGCTGGCACATGGCGCTGGTTTCCAGGAGGGGATCACCTCCTGATGAGGCCCCTGGTTCTCTCTCCCCATAGTCCACCCACATGAGATTTTTCTGTTGCTTCTCATTTTTGTCAGTATTTGTTATTTTTGACCATTTTAATTTTTAGTGTTCTAGTAGACACAGAAGTATTTCATTTCCTTTAATGCCACTGAGGTTAATCACTTATTGAAATGTTTATTTGCCATGTGGATTTCCATTCTGTTTGTGTTTGCATATTAATTATTTCAGTTCTATGAATTTTGTTTTGCACATTAGTCTGCTACATGATATAAATTTAGAAGTATTATAACCTGTTATGAATATCTCTAATGATGCTTTTTATACAATTATTTGTTGTGTTTCCTGTGCAAAAGGATATATCTAAGGTTTGGGGTGAGTCTTAGACCAGGTATTCCTATGTAGCCTTAGGCTACCCTCAAACTTCAACACTCCTTCCTCAGCCTTCTAAGTGCTGGGGTTATAAGCATGTGCCCCTGTCTTAGTTACTTTTTGCTCATTGCCGAGACGAAATACCTGACACCCAAAATTAGGGAAGGAAAGGTTTATTCTTACAGTTTCTCGGGAGTTTCAGTCCATACTTAAGTTGGCTCCAATGCAGCGTGGCGGGGCAGGGCTGTCTTTCATGGCAGCCTCGAGCAGCAAGGCAGGCTGGCGAGAGAGAGAGAGAGAGAGAGAGAGAGAGAGAGAGAGAGAGAGAGAGGTGGTAACACGGAAATGCAAGAGGAAGACCCGCCTTCCCTTACATTGTATGTCGGCTCCACCCCTGGGTGGGTACAGCAAACTGAACACAAGCAAGCGCCAGACTTAGCCCCATCAAAAGTATGTGAGGACTTGGGGGTACATAGCATATCACCTGGTAGAGCCCCATGCCCTATTCTTTTGTTCTTGATGTGTTTCTTGTACATATATTTTTTTAAAAACTGGGCGATGAGCCTTTTAATTGGAATATGGAATTCATCTGTAGTCACTGTGATAACTGGTATATTTCAGTTTAAATCTTCCATACGTTATGTGTTTTTACTTGTTTTGCCTTTTCTCTTTTTAATTTTTTTATTTTTTATCTTATTTTGGGTCAAACTTAGTTGGCAAGTTTACTCTCCTCTGAAAATTCAAGGACCTCAAAACAGTTTAACTGCATTTTCACTGTTCCTGATTTATATGCTACTTTCCCATATATTTTATTTTTATAATAAAAATAAACAAACACCACCATTTATATATGTAAACATAAAGAAAACTGAAGTGGATTTTTATACAATTTTAATGCATATTTACATGTACAATTTTATATGCTATTTTTCTTTTCCTCCCATATCTCTGACCTTATGTTTTGGATTGTTTTTACTTTAACACAATTCAAATTTCGTTTAGTGTGGGTCTGCTTATGAGAATTCTTTTAGTTTTTGTTTATTTGAAAATGTCTTTATGTCATGTTAATGCTTAAAGATATTTTCACTGAATGTAGAATTTTAGGTTGGCAGGCCTTCCTACACCCAACATAGTGAAGATAGCTTTTTACTATGATATGGCTTTTGTTGTTGTGGTTATACATCTGTCGAACTAAACATTTCTCCTTTGAAGAAATTTCTTTTTCTTATTGCTGCTATAAATAATTTTTATGTTTATCTTCAGTTTCACCATGATGCATCTTGGCTTTATTTTCATTTACTGTATCCTTTGGAATTTCTAAATATTTGAATTTATATCATTCATCAATTTTGAAAAATTTAGTTCTTCTTTGCTCAGATACTTCTGCCCCATCTTTTTAAACTTATTTTATGAGATTCTGGTTACACATTAGATTTTTTCACTTAATACTTTATATTTCTTATCTTATTTTATTTACATTCCACTTCTTCTACTTGTCTCATCCTAGAAAAGTTTCTATTTCTTTATTTCTTTTCAACTGTTTAAGCTCACTTTTACATGCTCAAATTTAGTTATTAAACTATTTACTTTAATAATTTCCATTTGGTTTGGTCATTATATTTTTTACATTGTAGAGTTCCTTGGTGAAATTTTAAAGTTCAATTTTTATCTGTATGAGAATATTAAGCATATTTGCATCTAGCTATACCTTTAATATTACTTTCTGCAGTTCATGTGAACTCTTACCCGTCTTTTATGCTATCATTAAAACTTAACATGTTATGTACCTTTACTTATGTTTGCTGAACACTGTATTTTTAAATAAACCTTAAAATCAATGTGTAGAGTAGCTTTTAGATTTATAAAAAAAACTGTAAAAGCAAGACACATAGTTATTACATACCTCATACTCATTCCCTCTAGTGTTAATGTTTTAATATGGTTCATTTGTCATAATTAATGAAGCAATGTCATTGCATTATCATTAATTAACAGAGATCCATAGATTAGGGAGATTTCCTTAGTTTTGAACTAATGTTCTTTTTCTGTTCCAGGACTCTATTCAGCAAAACATCTATGAGTCATGCACCCTTAAGCTTCTCTTGGCTGTGACAGTTTCTCAGATCGTCCGTGCTTTTCATAACCTTGACAGTTTTGAGCAGTGCAGGACAGATATTTTGAAGAATGTCTCTCAGTTAGGATTTGTCTGGGTTGTAATATCTGATTTGGCTTATATGTAATTGCCATAAAACTGGCATACTAATTTTGAGATAAGAAATTATTCATAATACAGTTATTATATAAACAAAATGAATGTTATATTACATAAAGTAAGTCCCTCAATTTATTAGCACAATTTCTTTGACAAGGTAAGATTGTGAGTAGAGAATGATTCTCAATGATTGCCTTCATGATACTCATTAGCTTACTGGAAACTTTTCTAAATGATACAAAGATTTCCTAAAGCTGAATCTTAGTTTTTTTAGTTAAGGTCTAGTTTACATTAGTAAAAGAAGCTTATGACATGTGGCCAAAATGCAACTATTGAAAAATTACATATAAAATTATCAGAGAACTCAAAGTAAGCAGAGAAAATAATTGTTTTTCAGTGGCAAAGGTTTTGTGATGTGATATATCAAATGGTTATGTATATATATACCCACTGGAAAAGTCATTTTGGAAGCAAAATATGATCATAGCTGAATAGAGCCAGTATAGTATAAAAATAATGGTTTAGCTGAAATTGAAGCCATTGCTAACTAGAAAATATTCAGGAAATTTTAGAAACCAAGTAGATCATGCTTTAATTCTACAGCTAATAATTCTATTTGGAAAAAAAAAATTTGGTTCAAGCTTACATTCTCCAGCTTATTCTTGAACCATGACCTTTTCCTGTATCATTTGGGATGAACATTTTCAAAACTCTCAGGCAGCATTATGTTCTTTTAACATCAATCTCTTTTAAAAGAATTAAATACTGAAAAGAGAAAAGACCTATTTCTAAACCTTCAATATTATTCTTATAAAAAGGAATAAACAGCTTATGATCATATGAATATTAGAATCAGAGGCTTCCTGAGGTCAATGAAATAAATGAAGGCAAAATTTAGTGAAAGAAAATGATCATCTAAGGCAAAAAAGGAGAAACTGCAGAATGAATGAGGGTGAATTGATAGTGAGCATTTTACGTGTCTGAAAGGAAGCACAGAAATGGGGAGGTGACTATAGGACAAATCAGAAAAGAACTTTTTCATAAAAGAAGATAATGGCATATGAAATTGACAAAAGGAACTGAAAAAAATAAAAGAAAGTGGCAATATGGTGTCAACAAAGGACCAAGTTAAAATGTAGGAAAACAAGACAGGAAAACTGAAAAGCAAACTAGCATTTGACTGCAATGAGATCAGAGTCCCTTGAGTATTTTACTTCTGTAACTCAGTTCACTATATCTCTCAGAAAGAATAGCGACTCTTCCATGACACAATAAGTGTCTTGTGGTGTCTCTGATTCATTTTCATTACATAGGTTATGAATAAAAACCTATTCAAGAACAGACTGTAATTTGTGAAGGATAACCAGTGCTAGGTAAATGATGGCCCCTATAAAGCTGTGGTACACTTTTCTATTTACTACAAGAAAAAGCAGAGTATAGTTTTAAAAATGCAGATTATTGCCTTTCAACATAGACAAGAATTCAAAAATATTGTATACCAACACACCATTTGACAAATCAAGTTCTTAATCTGTGCACTACTAAAATTTAGGGGTTTCTGAGGGAATCGTGTTCTAGAAACTGCATTGTTACAAAAGACACTTGATAGTGGTAGTGGTTATCATTTAGCTGGTTAATGAAGTCTTGTTTCACTGTGCTATTACAATACTATATATGTCTCATTTCCTTAGCTATTAACTTCTGGCAACAACATTAGTGGAACTCTTCAATAAACAACTGTATCAACTACCTTCATTTTATAGCACTTTATATCATCAATGACTTTCCTATCATTAATCTCATTAGATCCTCAGCACAAGTCCGAGAAAAATACTTAAAAGAGACTATTTTTTTCTTTATTTACAGATAAGAAATGTGGGTTCAGAAAGATTCAATGACCCAAGTCATAAAGCTAGTGAGTGACAGTGATTGGATTACTTTCCTAGTAAACTGACATCTAGTTTTCTCCTCTTCCTTTCCCATCATACTTCCTTTTTTAAAGTCCATGCTGTTCTGATTCTTCATATATTACATTTCTTACCTATTATTTTCTCCCCATGATAAGATGAAACTAAAGTCTCTTCAGAGATTTTTCTTTTTAAATAACTTGTCATCCCTTGTATGGTGAAATTGTCGAAGTTCAAAACTGAATTTATAGTTACATAAAATGGCCAAATTATACTATCACATGGATTGATAATGATATTTGTGGACTCCTGATCTCTAGACTTCTCCTATTTTCTTTCTTCTCCTTACTGTGCTGTGCTGTGTGTGTGTGTGTGTGTATAAAGAAGAAACATATACAGAGAGAATATTTGATTATCTTAGGTGACTTAGGAAATGTGTTCTAGCTCTATGAGAGGGAATTTAAAATTTTTAAACTTACCATGTATTAAATCCCTTCTATGTGTCAAAAACATTTTTATATCTAAAGAACAGCATGATATGCCACCTGCAGGGGCCAATCTTCATATTAAAATTTTTGTGATCTCTATGCAACTTCTTTAAAAAATAGTCTATAAACTTTTATAAAAAATCTCTACATTAGGTGAATTTTTATGAATTGGAGAACCTACGGTTTTTCTTCAGTTGCATCTATATGCTTGCTTATGTCTGAAACTATTACTATGCAGGGGGCTGAGCCAGGGTGGATCTGTTCCCAATCTATGAAGCTTGAGGATAGTTTCCTTTCCAACTGCAGGGTAAAATGTTTTCTGTAGCTGCCAAAGACATGGAACTTCATTTTTCCCTCTGACTAAGGCTAGGCTGACTGGTGAAATATCTCCTTGGATGGAGGTATGATGCACTGAAGTTCATTTGTATTTGAGCGACCTGGCATCATGGTTTGAATGTATCTCCCATAATTTGCGTGTTGGAAACTTAACCCCCAATGCAACAGTGTTAGAAAGTAGTACCTAATAAGAAGTAATTAGGTCATGAGAGCTCTGTCTCCGTGAATAGATTGTTGTTATCATTTGAGTGAGTTAGTTATGTCAAGAGTGAGCTTTTTATATAAGGAAGTTAAAACTGCTCTCACTCCCATGCTTTTGTACTTTCTTACCTTTCCACCTCCTGCCATGGGATGCCATGGCAAGAGAGTCCGCATCAGAACCTGGCCCCTTGATATTACCCTAACCAGCTTCCAAAATTGGGAGAAATAAACTTCTTCTTCCTCCCTCTTTCTCTCTCTTCCTCTTTCTCTCTGGCCCTCTTTTTCTGTGTTTCTTGTTCTTTTTTTTCCTTCCTTTCAATAAATTACCTAGTATGTGATATTCTGGGATAAAAGAATGAAACAGACTAGAGCCAGAAATTTGATCCTTTACATGTAAGATACTGTGCTATGATAGCACATGCATGAAAATGTAAAAGTACTTTTGAAACTAGTAATAAGTAGGGGCTAGAAGAATTTTCAAATGAATGCTGAAAAAGGCCTATATTGCCATGAACAGAGCATTAAGGGCGTTTCTTTTGAAGGCTTAGGAGAATGGAGGTATAGGAAAAGTTTGAAATGTCTTAGAGATTATTTAGGTAGTCATGGTCAGAATTCTGGTAAAAATATGGATGGAAAGGCCATTCTCATGAAGTATTAGACAAAAATGAGGCAAGGTATTGGAAGCTAGAGTATAGATAATTCCTGTTATAAAGTTGCAAGAAGCGATGTTAAACTGGGGATAGAGAAGACACAATTTGATTTCAGACAATAATTTAGATGTTCAGCATTAATTGGAAAAATTTGACATGGTAGAAGGAATGAAGACTATTTGCATATCTAGAATAACTAAGATTCATCTCATAGCCATATTAAGAATTTGTTTAGAATCTTCCAAGATGAAGCAATGCTAAAATGATGGCCCTATCATATATGAAAAGTGAACATAAATCAAGTTTTATTTTATTATTTAAAAATATTAATGCTGATATAACCAAGTGAAAGACATTGCCCTTTACATTTATTCCTTGTAGTGATAATCTTATGAGTTACCATCTGACACTGTGACTCAGTCTTTTAAATATTCTTTAAGGGTAGATTTAAAGTTTTAAAATGTATAAAATCCATTTAATACAGACTTTCTTAATAATATATCTTATTAAACTGAGTAGTTTGCCTTTTTGTGTCTTAAAAAGGATCACTTTGCTTATATTCTTATAAAATAGTTATGGTGCATCTTCAGTAAGAATATTTTAAAAACAGAATTTAGAATAACATCATTAAATGAGCAATAGCCTCTGAATCTGACCCCTTTGAAAGGGTTACTATTTGTGTTTGCTGAAATCAGTATCATGTTGTGGTCACATTTTGCTCAATTTCATTCCAACATTTACATGTAATTTGTCTCGTATTCCTGTTTGGTTTTAGTCTATTTTTCATTTCTTTCTTTCTTATCAATAAGTACATTTTTTAGTAAGACTTACTCTAAGTGAAACTTAACTGAAAGAATAACGAAGCTAATGTATTTTCATTTGCATTTAAATCAGCTGTTTTAGACTAGGACAGTGTTTACCAACTGCTGAATCTGCATATTTGCCAATGCTTTTTGTTGAAGTGTGTGAAGACTCACATATCTTTCAATGTCCAATAAACAAGTGATTATTTAAAAATGTTTCTCCTTAATATAGATCAGTTTGAGAGGCATCTGGCATACACTAAGTGGACATGTCTGGTGATAAATAATAATCGCTTGGGCTCACTGTTTCTTGTCCTGATCTCTGTGTTGGAATTCATTTAGTTGCAACCTCACAAACTTCCGAGATGGTTACGATCATTTGGCACCACTGTTTCTCTTCATATTCATAGATTTATAGCCATTTATATAGTTAGTAAAGTGTTAGTTTAATGCAGGAAGTATCAAGAACATGTTAAAATTTAGTATGTCAATAAAGAGAATGGAAAAATTATTATATGGACCGTAACCTACTTTGTACTAGATTCATAAATTGCCTTCATTTGAGTGAAATTCTTGTTTGGTATACTGAAAGTTTTTGAGAACATATTAACATTGGAAACAAGAAAATTAATTATAGCCACTTTTCTTGTTATTTCACTGGTAATGTGCACCAAATGTACAATAAGTTACATGGGGAAGAAAAACTGGTGAACGAAATACCAAAAGCATGTTTCTTAAGTTGTCATTTAAAAAAAGAAAAACAAAATGATAAAAATAGTCTGTATCTTTCTTTAAACACAAAATGCCAAGACCTCAAAAAGTTAGTTGTTGCTCTTTTTTGATGCTACAATATTTATGGACATTTCAACTTTCTTTTGTATAATCTTTTCGTCCCTAAACTAAAAAATATACGGTTTAGCATTGTATAGGTCAACATTATACTAAATATTACATAAATTGTTTCTTATTAAATGATGATTTTAATTAAACATTATATTAGAAATAAATATCATGCTATTGTATATAATAATATGCATTGATCAGAGTACAACAATTCTAAAAAACATTTTCATTATAAATCGCACAGAAACCAAAAATTTTTAAACAATTTCCCAATTAATTTTCCTAGAATCAATGAAGAATGGAAAGTACTTTCCTAGAAGAAATTACATTCTTATAAAATTTGACTAATTGTGTTTCATTTATTTATGAATTTTGTGTTTGGAGGCTTCTCTGTAATTTGTATATTTGCTCCTGAGATTGATAATACTTAATTTTCTTTTTTTAATTTATTGTTTTATTAATATATGTTTTAATGCATGTGGCTTATATTCACGTTATAGAGTAGATACTTTACTAAACACTTCTTGATTCCTTTTCATTCCCCTTCCCGTCTCCCTCCCTCTGTCTCTAGATCCTATTTCCCCATTCTCATTATTATAATTATTTTTGTTTATGTTAATGACATATAATGATTACATTCATTGAAGGTATTTGGTACATGTACATGCAGCATCTTATATCTTTTTACTTCTCCTCTTCCTCCTTTCCTCCTTCCCCTCATCGTTGGTTTCTTGGACCCCTTCTCATTTTTTTTTTTTTTTTTTTTTTTTT